>VZTJ01004274.1:11943-51160 GCA_013397795.1 Orthonyx spaldingii
CGCCCGCGCCCGCCCCGCTCCGCCCCCGCCGCGGGAGCCGCGGCCGCCGCCAGCCCGAGCAGCGCGGTGCTCCCGCCACCGACAGCCCCGAGCCGCGCTTTGCACAGCCTCGCAGGCACAGCTTAAACAGGTGGAGAGCAGCAAAGCACACGCCTCCTCCTGCTCGGGTCGGGCCGCGGAGGGTTCGGTGCGATGATAGCTAATTAGAAGGAACTTGCAGTTTTAGTGACTAGGAAAGGTGCGTGATCGGACCATTGTTTGTATGCGGACTCTGTATTTTTCAGACACTGCAATTCAAAATTGACTTTTATGGCATAAAATACCTTTTTCCTTAGATGTTCTTGGCTAATGGAAAATTGAATAGTACTGTAAAGAACGACCCTTTAAATATCAGTTTGTGCCATGCTATATTAAAAATAAATAAAAGGGATATTGAATACTAAATAGATTTTCTGAAATGGCTGGAGTCCAGTTGTTGGTAATTAGAAATCTGTTTACACCGGAAAAATCTCTCATAGGCAGAAAGTTTAAAGTTTTTTTTTAATAAGATGCAGTCAGTGTTTTATATATGATAGCAATAAACATTGATTAGATCCTGCACAAATTTCAGGATGGCTTCAAGTACGAGTTTAGGAACCTGGTATGTTCAGTAGTACAGACACATTTCATTCCATGGGGAAAAGTGACACTAAGTCTATGCTACATTTTGGTGGAATTACTGTTTCCACAGAATCATTCAACAGACATCATGTTAGTAGTTATTAATTTATTCATCTACTTTCGCTATGCTAGGAATACTGCCTTCAACTGTTAAAGAAGCAGCTGGCTTTTTTATACAAATAAACTGGGCTCTGAGACTGTCAATCTTCTTTGTTTGACAGAGAGGAGTTCCTGCCCGCACTGAAAGAATAGCTCAACATCTGTCATCCCATTCTCTGTGATGGCCCAAAATCAGGAAGACTACAGCTGTCCTCTTCCTTTCAGATACTTCTGGGAGAGAGAGGTAGGAGGACTGTGTATTTGGTCAGCGTGTTCATAATGCATGAAGCAAGACTCTACAAGTCCTTGCATGTAATGGTATTGTTTTTCCACTGCTTGAATAGTAGAATTTGCAGTGTATAAGGTCTTTGGAATTTTGATCCTACTCTGAGGAGTTTTTTTTTTTTGTTTTGTTTTGTTGGGTTTTTTTGTTTGTTTTTTCTTGTTTGTTTTGTTTTGGGGTTTTTTTGGTTTTTTTTTTTTTTTTGTTTTGTTGGTTTTTTTTGTTTGTTTTTTCTTGTTTGTTTTGTTTTGGGGTTTTTTTGGTTTTTTTTTTGTTTTTGTTTTTTAATATATCTAATTAGTTTAGTCTGCATTTGTTAATAAAACACATTTTAATTATAGTTAAAGTGTTTAGCAATGATTTATACCTAGGCATGTGTCCCATGGGCATGTAAATTGCAGATATACACATGAGCATAAAGCAGAAAATACTTATTCACACAGGTTAGGAATTACACTACAATGCTGAGTGCTGGAGGAAGATGAAAATGAGTGATGTAATTTAGCTTATTCCTCGCAAGTTCAAAAGTGGTGTCTTTTGACATAACTGTGTGTGGAACAGAGGAGAGAGAGAAGGGATGGAGGAAGAAGACAAGGGGGTGGAAGAGGATGGGAAGAATGTATTATCATGTAAAAGAAATGCTTAACCTCATTACCTTTGGTTTAATATCCAGCAAATTTGTCAAAAACAAAAAGCAAACAAACTAACAAAAATATCAAAGAAACACACAAACAAATAGAAAAAACCCAACCCCCGTGCTCAGAATAGAAATTAAAGAAATTAATTTTTAAATTAATTGTAATGTTCTCTTCCAATCGTAACAAACTAGTTGTCAATAGTAGAATGTGCACTGCTTTTCTTATTGTCACAATTAAAAGCTACTTTGGTAAACCTCAGAATCCCATCCAGCAGCAATTGTGTGAAGCATGCACCTCTGTGACCTACAATTTCAGCTTCGCAGTCCTAAGATTTGGGGAAAGTATGAAGTGCAAAATGCACAGACGGATTTAGGCATTGTGAAACTCAACTCTGCTGTCCAGGGGAATCCACAGTCTGAAGTTAGGCTGTCAGGTTGTCTGTCATGTGCATGGTGAGAGTTAGGCTGTGATTTTGGTTTGGCTTACCAGTGAAAGAATGGCTCAGCAGCTCACTCACACTGTTACCTGCTGCTTAGATTCTTAGACCTCTAACCATTGTTTATCTGCTCATATTTTAAAAGAATGCAGAAAGGAGATGGTTTCTTAGTAAGGCTGGTATTGATTCATTTAATGTTTTCTAAATAAAAATAAATGAATTACATTTTCCGCAGAAATGCCAGTCTAATCTCAAGGTATTTACCAATAGCAAGTCCTAGAATGAGGCCTTACTAGATGATATCAGATTACATTTAGGGGAGATTTTAATGTGTCACCACCAACTGCAAAAAAGGTGCTCAAGTTTGCATAAAAAGACCAAAAATAATTTTTATTACTATTTACAGATAGAATAACCATCTTGGGTCCATAGCTAGTCCAATCCAGAAAAAAATCCCACAGAAATAGAAAAATGTCTTGCATTACAGAAGGGAATCATGAACGATGAGATCCTACTTTCCCTCCAGTCTCTCTGATTCAGGAACTAAAACTATACCTTCCATTTCTTCTGTTTCTTTTCATGTACGTGCCAAACTTCTCTCTACCCTATGTGCAGTGACAAACTTGTCTTCATCTAGGCCCCCAGATTTTTAGAGACAGAAATGGATTTGGTGACTCCTCAGGTCTCTCTTTCCATAGTGTTGGAATCTTAGAGCAGGAGTGAGGATTTCAGTCAAAAGAACAATAGCTTAAAGGAAGGAAAGGGATATGTCAGGCTGCCCAAAGGTGGATATCTTCTTGCATGTGTCTGCTGGGGAAACAACATGTACCTGAATTAGTTGTTGGCCTTCTCTCGTTGCTCAGAAAAGACAGTCCTGACAGCTGTCTTATTTAGAAAATAAACTAAACCAACGCCAGCCTAGAAATTTCATTTTTGAATAAAAATATCCCAGTAAGTTTTCTCCAGATCACTGTGTATAGGAGTTTTCCTGGGCTTTGTAACAGAAGGCAAAAAAACTACTGCCAATTCTGCATGGCCTTCTCATGAGATGATACAGATTAAATATTTTGCATTTTCCTTCTGGTTTATGAGTTTGGGGTGTACACTCATTTTATGCCTTTTTTGTGAAACAGTGCAGAATAGCATTTGGTTTTGTTGTGTGCATTTTTAATGACAGTTGTGAATTTTGCAACAGCATTTTCTTTTGGGGCCTACAGCTTGGCAAAAACATCAAATACTGTGACACAATAAGATTGCAAGAGTTATAAACATTGTAACTAGCTTTGGGGATGTTTTGACTGAGTCCCTCTTCCAAATCTTTTAGAGGAAGCAGATCCTGAAAGTTAATAAGCTTAGGAAGATTTTAATGAGTACATAGACACTGAAGCAACAGAGAACCTTTGCCTTTGTCTTATGAAAAGCAATCACATTTAAACTCCTTATTAATTATGACATGTAGTTTCTGCTTTGGATTGGCAACCTTCAAAGGCATGTTTTCATGATTTGCTAAATGATGTGAAATAGGTAGAGACAAATTTGCAGCCTTTAATGATCTGGCCAATCCTGTCACTTTGTCAGCTTCCAGAAAATCACTCTTGAAGTAAGGAGCAACATTGCCATTGATTAAATCAGAATCCGATAAAATAACATTCATATTTTCATCATGACAGAATAAAAATTAATGTAACAAAGAAAACACCTGTTAACGTGGTTACCCTGATCTGCATAGGAGTCAACAACATTCAAACACCTGATACTTGCGTGGTTGTGTGCATCCATTTCTGGTTTGGATTGCAGAGTGGCTTCTGGGACCCTTTAACATCCATACCATCCCACACCCTATAGGAGCTATGCCATGAGCTGTCCTCTTGCTGTCTCTGTGACCCCACTGAGAGTCTAACATGCTGAGGACTGTAACACTCACCTGCTGGATTGCTCCAACCCTAATCCAGTCCATTTTATTCTGTTCTAAAATGCAGACAGGAGTTGATTTAAGGAACTGATTCACTCTCTCCAACCCTGTCTTTGCACTATCAAGCAATTTTGGTGATGGGATGAGGTCCCTCTCTCTCAGATGAAGATGCAATTGCCTCCAAGTTTAAGTCTGTATTTTTTTTTAAACCACATAATTTACCTAATAATTATATTATGGTCTGAATAGTGTGAAAATAGATTTCTTATAAAAAGAGAAGCCTTTGAATCCAAAGACTATTTAGGGGTCTAGACCTTTCAAGGAAAAGAAAAGCAAAAGTTGAGTGCCAACTGTATTGTTAATCCTGAACTTTACAAAGAGAGTTTTTACATGAAATAGCGAACAGGCAGGGACCACCTTTAGGGACATGTGTTATGGGTGGTTGCACAGGTCACCACAATGCAGGGTCGCTATTCACACAAAGTGAGAATGTTGCAGTGTCATGCCTGTGCTGCTGATTCAGCTCCTTATCAGCTCCTGGCTTGGAGCTTTGATAGCTGATGTGACAAACCATAAATAATGGAAGGTCAAGCTGAGCAATGTTGTTCACTCTGACCTTCTAATACTTCTGGCTTATTAGATCAGTCATTAGAGTTTCAACAGGCTACTGAGAAACAGTACAGTGGCTATAGCTGCCAAATCCTTCCCTATTCACAGACAGCCTCTCTGTGTAGGTATTAAATGCATCCCAGGGAAAAAGTCATATGTTCCTTGAAGGGAAATCAATTTACAAAATAGGCTGAAAATCAAAAATAGGCAAATATAGAACATGGCCATGTATAAAGAGAATCTATCACCAAAAAGCCTCAAACTATTATCACCCCCAAAACCCCCTCCAAACAATAACCAAAAAAAGAGCTCATAGTTATCAGGGCAAGTATTTTTCATCTTTTTTTAATCAAAGGAGTATGAGCAATAATGTAAGAAAAGAAGGCAATGAAGACAGAATCTGACAAAGAATAAATATCCTGTCATTGTGCAACCCCTGCCTCCTCCAAAATTCTGAAGCTGAGAAAGCTCAATAGTTTTCATTTTAAGGCTCTGTATTTATCCTTCTTATAATGTTGTGAATATTTCCATTAAAACTGGGAAATTTTTCATACCAGTGGTCTGCTAAATCTTAAAACTTAAAAAAAGTGTGAAGAAAAATATCATTCAGAATTTAAAGTCTCATCAATTCCAAAATCAATTTTAGGGGCAACCATCTTTTATCTAATTTTAGGAATTATTTTACAATTATTTTCTTGAATACATCTAGATGGACTTAAAAAAAGGACGATGTAGGATCATAAGTGCTATACTAAAAGGGGAAAGACACACTATTAACACAAACGCGCCTCAAGGTTTGTCTCAAGATTTTATGGCTGCAAAGAAAACAGCTGTCAAATCTACAGGCAGGATGCCATATACACTCCTGCCTTGGGTTTCTGTGGAGCTCTGTGACCACCGTTTCTGTTGCCCCTATGTTATCTTGCCTAATAGGAGGTGATGTGAATCACAAGCTGACAGCCATGCCAAAGAGCCACCCTGAACAACAGTATGGTTCTACACAGCAGAAATCATGTTTAGTTTAAAAAAAAAAAAAGGTTAAAAAATTGTATACTAAAAATTAGCATTAAAAAACCTCTGAAGATTGTGAATTCGACTGAGAGATTAGAAATGGACAGAATTAAGCTTTCCTTGCAAGCCCTAAGTGTCCTCTTTCATGCTATGAATCCGTCTTAAAATGAACAGACTTTTTGTTTTTCTTTTTTTCTGCAGCATTCACATTTTGTCAGGCACAGGGGCTTCTTGGGGTACGTTAACATAAAAGGTTATCATCTGCTCAAATATCATGAAAAATTGAGAAGCTGCCATAAATGAAACCAGAACAGGGAGACAGCAAGCACTCTTGTGAAAACAGCTCTATGTTATGATGGATAAAAGGATACTCCTGGAACTGTAGCTCCAGAAGTGAATACTCATCTATTCTGATTTTGTCCCTTTTGTAGACTCAGATTCCTCATGTGATTTAAGTGAAGGTTTTATAGGTGGAATGCACTTGTTGTGTATTCCTTATTTCCTAAGTCCACAACTTCATACACTCAGGGCTGGTTCACAAAAGTGCCAAGTACTCACAGATGCTGCTGAAATCAATGGCACTTATGCTTTAAACATATAAAATACCATAAAAATGCGAAGCATCTTGGAAAATTTAGCTCTAAGCACATCATATTGAGGACCCCAAATTAGCAGACATTTTCATCAATCTTGACCATAACGGCTCATCACTTCAGTTCCCCATCTATAAAGTGAGTCTAATTGTACAGTCTCACTTCTCAGGCTTAAAGGTAAATTAGTTAGTATTTGGGAAGCACTCAGAAACCCTAGTAGAGAATGCTACAGAAACACCCATAAAGATATTAATAATTCAGTATTCTGCACAGGGTTTGAATGATGTGCAGTAAGGAAGGCATGGAGCCACATATTGAGTGATAAGAATATAAAAAAATATTGAACAGCTGCTCATTCCGGGAGTATCGTCCATCCTATGAACTGAATGATGTATGTGTCTCTGCAGTTAAAGACTTTATCATGCATATGTGCAATGAGCTCAAATTAAAGTTGCAAAATCAAGCTTAATTCTGATTTTCTGAAGTTGAGGGGACTTAAATTTGCCACATGAGCATACTTTCAATGTAAATATTTTGTATGATCATCTTTGTGTTTTCATGTTTTCCTCGTGAAGACATGAAAAGTTTCCTATGTCAGTGAACCCAGGGACCACTCAGATAAAGCAGCCCTGTGGCATGGTTCACTCTGGGAACAAACATATTGATTTTCCGGGGTCCGACACCAGGAGCAAATTTGGCTTGGACCATCTTCTTTGTCTGATTGCGTAGTTTTGTAGTGGCTGCTGGGTAGAAGTGAGGCATTAAATGTGTTCAGGGACAGAGTAAGAGGCTTGTCTTCTGGCTTTACTTTGTGTCAGGTTTTTTTGGTGGCTAATGTAGCATTGGGAGAATCGCATAGACTTCCATCCCATCAATGAAGATATTGCCAAAGCAAAAATTCTTGTGTTTATATATAAATATCCCCATTCAGCATGACTGAATACCTTTCTCATTTGTAATGAAGTAGCAACATCCACAACAATCAAATTCTAAGACAGAGATGTTAGATTAAGCTGACTGTACGTATCTTTGGATGTAAACCCAATCTTTCAGAAATTCTACCTGATCCAAATGAATAATCCTTACTAAATATGTTCTGAATTATGACCAGATTTCTAGATAAGATTGCTTGATCTCAGCTGAAGACCTCTACAATAGAGAAAAAAGACTGCTGGTGCCTTCTGTCTCACTCAAGGATGTAGGCCTATTTTTAGTATGTCATCAATGTTTAGATCAAAGATCAAGGCTTGGATTTTCATAGTGGACATTGTAGTCTTCTATTACTTGTGACCAAACCACAATCTGGTCATTTGAAATTTGTCATCTACTTTACACTTTGAGTGCTGGAAAGAACAAGAGTGATATTTAATTTTTTTTTCACTGGTCATGTAAAGACAATTAAAAATATCTCCTTCTCCACTTTCTTTATTCCCCCTTTATCTGAGATGTCATAAAAAATATATTGGGTTCCCAATTAGATGTAGTCCTGTTCCATGTTATATTGTTATATATCTTGTTATGCTATCTTAAAGATTATTTCAGAGAAAACTCTATCAGGAGAGGATTTAAAATATTAAATCTTAGTGTTTTAAGCAAGTTCTTAATTTTGCTTGCACTTTTAAATGCTTTTCTGGACATAGATATGTTTCTGAGGACAAAGCAGTATTGTTTATTTACACAACTCTCTTTTCTCCATTTTAGCTTTTTTTTTTCCAGAAACATAACTTATTATCTACTCCAAGATTAAAAGCATTCTAAACCATATCAGCTGTGAGAAATAGCTATCTTGTTGATTTTCAGAAAGTCTACAATACTCCATCTAATGTATTCAATGAATTATTTATTTCTTAAAGAGATACAATAAATCTTTACCTACTGTATTTGATGATTTTCATAGCAGGAATAATAAGTAATATGATTTGAGTGTGATTGGAACCAGGTACTGAGAGGGGGGAAGGGTGGTCAATTTAGACTATTTGCTAAGCACATTGGAAGACAGTGCATCTCTAAAGAGACTGGACGTTGCTACTGACTTAAAATTTCCAGGTGAAGAAGAAGCAGATGTGTTTCCACTGAAAATAAAGAGCAGGAATTACTCAAATACTTCTATTTTAAAGGAGCAGCTTAGGTGCAAAAGCACAATAGTGATGTTCAGTGCCATTGTTCTCTGCTACATTGGAGTGAATCCAAGTAATTCCATTGATTTCAGTGGACTTTCATTGGGCTAACTGAGAATAGAATCTGACTCCATGTTAGCTGGGGGTGGGGGAAGAGACAAGAATACAAATAACTCCAGATAAGTGTTTGAATTACAAATACTCTGCAACATGGTTTCTGTCTTTTAAGACTGGTCATATACCAAATCATGAAAGTTTTGGATACATACTCTCCTTACAGTTCCTACAGTTTAAAAAGAAAAGATGAAAAAAAATTAAAAGCACTGCTCAGTGGGCCTCTGTTTTTGATGATGTTGTCGTATACTTCTGATATCATGCTCTGAAGCATCCATCAGAGTATCTCTAGAGTACGTCAGAAGGGTGCTGTCCCACAACAGACCTTGAATCAACCCAAAGTTATAGCTTAGTCTAATTTTTCTTAACAGGTAGTGAGAGGAGTTGGTGAGTCCTCTGTCCCACTGCTGTGTTTCTGCACAGAGGCAAACAGCTGAATAAACAGTTAGGAACATGAACACTGAGCCTTTTGATTTTAATGTTTTCCAAGATAGTCAAGGGAACCTTGCAGAACACTTATGTGACACATATAGGAATTTCAGGGTTAAACAATGCCTTGCCTTGCTTTGCCTTGCCTTGCCTGTCTCTTCCCACACAGACACTGCAGTTTTGTCTAACTTTTATTGATGAGATAGAGACCCTAGCTCAAGTAGAGCATAAGATTTTAATATAATGTCTTACTCCTCTTGCCTTCTTCTGCAAGAAGGTATATTTTGCATGGAATACCTGCAGTGGGATCTTGCTCTAGATCTAGCTAGAATTAGAAGCAAAGCACAAACTGGTACCCAATTTCTCTATATTTACCTGTATTCATCATCCTTTCACCTCTGAGGCTTCTTCATGGGTATGTTCAGACTTACACACAGAATTTAACTTGCCTTGAGGTCTGGTCCTTTTAGATCACTGGTACTATATAAACATATATTATCAATATTTTTGTCATCAAAATATCTGGCCTTCAGAATATGCTGTTAAACAGAAAACAGACTGACTTAGGTAATTTTGCCATATACATTTTTCTACTTAAATCTCTCTTTTGTAAAAAGCTGTTTCAAACATCTGTTTGCAAAAATACCTTAGTAATTTGCATCTATTGACTATATTGCAGATTCTGTTTTCAATTTTAGGAATAGTTCACTTTAATATTTGTGTTAGTGACTTTTGGCTGGTAGTAAGGGTGCTGGCACACTACATAGATGAATTCTTGTTTCACTGTTTTTCTTTAAAGCATGTTGATCTTTCTCCTCTCTTGTGCATTTGAGATTTCAGTAACTATCTAGTTAATACTTGTTCTGCTGATACTCTAGATAGCTTTTCTTTAACAGTATGAATGAACTCAGCATAAATGTAACTCCAAACTTTGTCTGACACAGCTCAATAAATCAAAACCTTCATCTTCCAGTCATACATTTAGCTTCATTAAGTACATAAAAGTAAAGCTAGTAATAACATTAACATGGCAAAAAATGACATTTCAACCTGTTGGAAATTCCCCACAAATATGCCTAAATAGATACTGATGCCATGAAACCATCTTATTTCAGGTACGCACATTCAGGTGGCAGGACGTGCCTGTTGTATTTCTTTTACCAGCTGTGGTGGAAAGGGGGTATTTCCTGCTATAGGGATCTCTTGCAAATCCATGAGGTTTTTTTATGGTTAGAAACATCTGGATGCAAATGTCTCCCACCAGTTTCCCCAATGTTTCTACCAGTTCCCTCAGAGTAAAGAACTGGTGTCTAGAGTGACTCCATAGGAAGGACAGAAGGGTCAGTGGAAACTAACTTTCCTACCCATGTAGGCAGAGGGTTATAGACCACAGTAGGTAGCTTCCCAAGAAGCATTTGAAAGAAGATAGGGCAAGATAATCCAAGGATTTTGGATCTATAATCTTAGCCAAGTAAATTGGAAGACTCGGGCAAAGCCAAAGATCACAAAATCTGTCCCTAAATAGCCCTTATTTCTCTGAAAAGAAACATGTTTATATAGCCTTATAGCTGTCACATCCAGCATTTATTGTAATTCCTTTGGTTTGTCATGGGATATAGAATGTATTTGCCATTTGCAAAAGAAAATGGAAAAGCTTCCTTTTACTTAAGGGTGTCTTATTCAGAGGATGTACAGTTTAACTGCAAGGCTCTTGCCTTTATTAAACTGGAATACACAGGGTATCACGATGAAATAAACCTTCCAAGCTTTCTTGCTCATTGCTTGTTCTTTTGGCTTGATTCTCCATCTTGATTTGTCAGATGGTATGGGTTAGGGGCCAGGAGTCTTTCAATACATGTAAAATCTAACAGCATTAGTTACGCTGTAGTTTTGTAGCCAACAGTGTTTTCTAATGGCACCAAGGAAATGTTTTCCAACTTAATATCAGGTGATTGAGCTTGGCAGTATCAGTTAAATCAGCCTTCAAGCTTCCTGCTGTTCTTTTTAAATTAAAACTTTTACATATTTATTCCTGGCTTTGCTGTACTGTGATGGGATGCTAAATTGCCAGTAAAAAGATTTCTTTAGTAATAATTAAAAGCAACTCTTTCTAAGTCAGCTTCATATGCATTTTTCTCCTAGTTTAAATTATGTTTTTGATATTAGAGTGGTACCTAGATTTGGCTATCACTAATAAGTAGTACTTGCATGTCAGTGTTGCTACAGGAATATTGTGTCCCATTATAATATTCACTTTTTAAAAGGATGACATAGAATTGGAATAGGTTCAGAAGAAAGCTGCAGCAATGACTGGAGACTTGGAAAGTGCTCTTTGCAGTGTCATCCCAAAGAAATTTAACCTATTTAGATCATTTATAAAGTAAAGGTAAGGAACTTGACTGTGGTCTATAACCCTCTGCATAGCAAAGTATCAGCAGAGGTAAGAAGATTCTTTAAAAAAAACTAGAACAAAAGGCCACATATAACTTGATTCAATGGCAGAAATCAGAGTCAGCAGTTTTCAAACTGAAAATTTCTGAGGAAGGAGAACAATTAACCAGTGAAAAATACTGCCAAAGGATACAGTCAATTTTATACACATTAAATCAAACCTGCATGTTTTTCTGAAGGTACACTACAGCTTTATCACAAGCTGTGGCTTGAGGCAGGAATTGTTGGGAGAACTGTACTGTATGTAACGCAGGAAGGCAGAGCACACAGTTGTAACTGTCTTGGCTGGGAATGTGTGAATCATGTTCAAGTGCAAGTACAAGGCATTCTTTCATCAGTTTATTTAAATTTTTATTAAGTGCTGTCCAGGTCATTGCAATTATCTAAACAGAGTATCAAGTCTCCACAGACTGCCCTTTTATTCAGTATACAGAGTACAGATCAAATTTTTCTTGCTAAGAGGGGCAAACTTTAAACTTAGCTCATGGAGGAGCTATGGGAAAAAGAAAAAGCCTAGGAGATCAAAATTGCTTTGTTCGTGTTTACACCACCAACTGCCTTTCTTTTGTTTCTTTGATGTGTTAAGTTCACCTATTCGCCCATGGGTAGCTCTTTCTGAGCACATAATACTCCAGAGCTGTTGTGACTGCCCAGGTTTTTCTAGGCCCTATTCAGTCCATTTTGTGATGAAGACCTATTGAGATACTGAAAAAGTGTTCAATTCATTGGCATCAATTGCCAGTGGTAACTGTTACCTCATAGCTGTGACACTATAAAAAACAATTCTCTCACACCCTAGGCTGAGAGTTGGCTGTATATATGGCTGGTTATTAAATACAGTTTAAAAGCAGTCTGAGCTGGGATTCAGTCTGTTTATATTCTGCTTGAATCAGAACAAGTGCTTGAAAACTTGTACACATTCCAGGCACCAAACCTATAACCCATTTCCAGTGCTACCTTACCCGGTAGTTTTGCTCTGCCTTTGACTGCAAGCAGGATGTTTTAATTTTCTTTTTACTTTTCCTTCTCAGTGAAAGATTTTTACATTTCTACCTGCAAATGAAGCATGTTGCATAAATGAGAATTCTCCAAGACAGTATTTTAGACTAACAGTAATGATCCTCTTCTGAAGGTTTGGGAACACTACTTTTGCCTACCTTTACAGATGCAATTTTTTAGTATAAGTTGCAAAGTCATGTGCCTATATTCACCCTGGTCATCCTATTCCTGGTTTCTCTTTCTATCTCTGATCTTAGCTTATGCATGATTCTGGCAGAATAATTTTCTTTCTCTGGTTTGCTTCCTACCCATTCCCTATTTTGTGTGTGTTTTGTGAATCACCAGTAAATGTCCCACATCTGTCAACACTGGGGCATTTTAGTTGGTGCTATTTAAAACAAGTTGCTATTTAAAACAAGTACTCTTCGCAGTGCTTTTGGCTGGTACCAGTGCAATCTGGGAAAGTGTAGAATTTATTTTATTTTATTATTATTTAGGTTTTGTAGAAAACATACAGAAAAAAAATGCAAAAGTAACTGATGATGTCTAAGCAGAGGCATTTGTAGTTTGGTTGCTCCTGTAATTGTAGTCCATAACTCTAATGAAGATTTTTGAGAATTAAAAATAACAAATTTTTCAGTCATTTGTGATTCAGTTTTGTTCTCTCTTTGTCATCAGTGGCAACAAATGATAATATCTTTAAAATGAAGGTAATGAAAAAAGAGTTGTTTGTAGAACTCTGTTAGAACAGATTGCCTAGGAAAGGCACTAGATCTGTGTTTGTCCTATTTTTTGTTCCATTTGACATTCACCTGGACTAGCAACCTCCAGCCTGAGCGGATCTAGTAATTCTTTCTTCTATGGTGACTCTGAGGCAGAGAGGCTGGACTCAGGGAGTAACAAGCATTGCTTTTAGAGGAAAAAAGCACCCCAATGTTGTCTCTAGAAACCACTGAAGTTGAGGAACAAAGCATTTTCCCACCTTTGCTAATCCTTTAGCCTCTAAGTATTGCCTTTGCTAGAGAAGCAAGTAATGTTCAATATCTGATGCATAATAAGCTAACTTACGGACACATTGTCAAGCCCGTCCTTGGATTCTTGTCTTTTGTTGTCTTGTTTCCCAAACATAAGGTTATTTGAAGCTCTCAGTATGTTAACTAATATGTTGTTAATTATTTTATTTTTAAAAAACCTTTGTCTTGGTGTACTTCTATCTAAGGATCATGCAAGCCTTTACATATTTCCATACTTTCAGCATATTTTATGCAAATGGTTGTTAAAAATGAAAATTCTAATTTCAAATGAAGAAAATTCATGACATGCATCTTGTGTTGCAGTTTAATCACTGCATACCCGGGAAAGTATTGACAGTTGTCCCGTGGAAGCCATTAGAGTTCCTGTCCAAGGTTAAATGAAATTGCAGTTTATCAGAGCAGCATTGAGAAAATAAGGGAATCTGTTCATGGCTCTTGATTAATGCCAAGCATGATCAACACAAGGGGGTTCATTAAGCTATACATCATGTGGGTAATTTAACATGTCATTGTGCCTGCTGTCTGCTTTAACTCTCTGCATAACCCGGTGTTCTGAACTTGTACCTGAAGTGTTGTCCCCCAGAATTTGTCATGCTTGGGTTGGCTCAACATTTGCATTTATACCAATCCCTTTTTTATAACCATTCTGGTTTTCTGTATAATATTTACAATTTCTACAGGGAATACATCCTTCATTGTCTAGATTTTCCTTGACTTTTTAGAGATTTCTCTGTGTTGGGCACCTGCTTTTAAACAAGGCAGTCAGAATTAAAGGAATTTAGGTCCTAATCTTAGGAGAGAACAGTCTCCTCAATTCCCAGTGAAGGACTGCATCTCCATAAAAGATCAGGCCTGACAGCTTTCCACACAACTCTTAACTCTGAAGGATGGAGAGGACAAGACTTTTCCAAACAGCTACAGAAATCTTCTGATTACAGTCCTTCACCCTCCTTGGGGATTTCAACCCCAGAGACATTCTTTGGGAAGGTAGCATAGCACTGTGCAAGGAATCCAGAAAGGTTTTAGACTGTTGAGATGAATTTTCTAGCACAATTCAGGTCATGTGCTATGTTTTCTTTGGGCAACTGTAGTGATTTTCCATTCTCTTCCTATTTACTTGTTTTCATGTAGTTCTGGGATTAGCTGAGATTCTTGTATCTAGGAAGGACTAACTGTGCTAGAACTTTCAAAGTATTGTCATTTAATGAGAAGTTTATCTTAGTTGTGAATTTTGTTTGCAGAAATTTTGTTTGCTGCCTACATCTGAAAAGAATTAACTCTCTAATTTCTTTTAATATAGGGGTTGAGAATTGAAGGTAAGTAAAATAGATATTACAATCTAAAGCCAGATTACAAAGGTGTACATTGGTTATAGTAAGTAACATAGAATGGTTATTTGATATAATGGTAGTTAGTGTATTACTGCTTCTAGCAAGTTTGCCTTTACTTACAACTATCACGTCTCTTGCTGCAGTGTGAATCCCTTTTACCCTGAAATCTAAAATAGTTTTTAAGTGTTCATAGATCCATAGTGGAATAGTTTAAAAAAGATTGTATAAACAAAACAAAAGACTGTTTTCTGCTACCATTAATTGCCAAAGGTTTATTTACAAGACAATAATTAATTATACTTCTGGGATGCTCAAGAGTCTAACATAAATCAAAGCAGACTTGATAAGAAGCGATGAAAGTCTCACATAATTAAACAGGGCACTAGAGACCAATTGTTTATAGAATTATTTGCTTGGGCTAATTGACACTAATTATTTAATCTGATTTTCTTCTTCCCAGTAATGCTTCTACCAATTCACTGTTCTTGGCTGATGGCACAAGCATATTTCACTTTATCAAGGTGTTCTCACTGTATCAACACAAAGGTTTTTCAGCTGTTACCTTTACTAGACTATTTTTGTAGCAATGCAAGAAGAAAGTATGGAAACTGACAATCATTAAGTTTTGTTTATAAATTCCTAACTGTACAAGGTATTGAAGTGTTGCAAATGCTAAACAAGGTAATGACTTAGTTGATGATAAAAGTTAATTTTGCAGTAGAAGCAGCCCTAGGAACACAAACATGAAATATATTTGCAAGCCAACTTATGGTATAGATCACTTGGTACAGCTCCCTAGCTGCTATAAAAATTCTAATAACAACTTTATTTCTAGGTAAGATCAGTAACATTTCCCTGATGATGCATTATCTCATGTTTTATAAATATCAACATGTGGTACACGAAACTGTTCATAGAATTTTTTAATTTCTTGCAAGAAGCTGAATTCAAGGCCCAGCGATATTAGTGAATCTCTGGTGCTGTTTTAATGAATCACCCCTCAAGTGCTGGAGTAGAGCATCAGCATGTCATGCACTTCTGCCAGGTCCCGTACCTATATAGAAATAGTAACAAAACACAGAGATAATCAAATTAAATAGGCTGATCCTAACATACTATTGCATTATATCCAGACATGCCATTTATTTTAGATTTTAGTGTTACTTGATCAGTAACATACTTGGAAAGATGTTTATGTGTATTTTTAATCTTCCTCCTTAGGGAAATGAGGCTAATGTGATACTTTTACCAGGATGCCCAGAGAATCCCTTTACCAAAGTTTTAACTCACTGATCAATTTGAAATGGATGTAACAGTGAAGAGACGGCTCAATTATATGAATTTCCAGTGAAATTCATGAAAATAGGTGTTTGTGTACTGGAAAAAAGATATGTATTAGAATCCCCACAGAGAAAATGACTGTAGTATAAATTCTATTATTAAACAACACAGAAGCCATATGGGATACAGCCTATGACTCGTTACACAGCTAATGTTTCTTATGTGGTGGTGAAATACACAAAGGTTTTGGTGAATCGTTTGCAAGCATCTGATTCCAAGTAGATGAGTCCTTTTCTTCTCCTTAGTGCTTAAAGTTAAACACTGGTGAGAATTTTTTAGCATGTAACTGTGTAATGTTCTAAGCCAAAGGGCTACGAAGGTACACATGCAGCCTTTCAACTGCAACACTTCCAATGCATGTATATCTTGAAAGCTGCTTTTCTGCTGTCTCTGGACCCGCCTCTGGAAAAATCCACATTTTTCCCCCATCAAAATATTTCTTAAGTTACTGAATAACTTATAAAATTGTGAGCATGATCCTGTCTTCAAGACCTTGTGTTCTGCTCTGTTCCTACACATCTTAGAGCCAGAATTAGCTTTGCATTCTAACACTAGTAATTCAGATATCTTGATTATGATTGCTATGATTATTATTCTGACAGAAGAGATAATCTCCTCCTCCACGGACCTCTGCATTCTGTATCTTCAAATTATTTTTCAGGCCCTACTTCTGACTGTAGGAAGAGTTTCAACAAGTGATAACAGGTCAGGGTTTGTGAAGTAAGGCATTCAATACCTCAGAGTGGGTGACTTGGGGAATATGAGCTACTAGTTGCTGCTGGAAGCAACTGCAGAAGTCATGGATTATCCAGTGCATTGATACTAGAAACAATATGTTACCTATATCCTGGCTAGGTCATTACAAATATCTACTACTAATTTGTTTTTACTAAGTTGTTTCGTAACCAAAATCATGATTTATCTTTTGTTTTTCCCATCCTGAGACATGCATGTAAGAACCCACATCCCACAAAATCTCTGGTCCATGTTACCACTGTGATTTTTAATTTGATTTTATAAGTACCTTAGGATTCTTAGATAAAAATTGCTCCAGCGTATGAAGTTATATGCATGGAAATATTAGCAATAACAAGAAGTTTTCAGTAAAAATTACAAGTAGTAAAAGGCTGGTAAATGATCAAAACACGAGAGCCTTCACGTCTCCCTAATGAGAGCTAAATATCTGTGTGTCTGTATGTCTGTCTGTATATAGATTCATAACTTTTGTGAATTTGCTTCTCACAGTAAGCTACAAGAATGCAGTGGAAATAATTATTTTCTAGGTCCTTTTTTTTTAATCTTGATGCTGGTTTTAAACTAACTTAAATCAATTTCATTTGAATTTGCTTGTATGCACCTTGTAGGGGAGATATAATCTGTCTGTTATAAATTTACTTTTAATAGGCAAGGTAAAAGATGATTTAGTGTTGGAATCTAATTATAGGTGTGCAAATGGATCTTGTATGGAGAGGCAATAGAACACTATGGTTTTGAGAATATCTCAGAGCTATCCTTCAAAATTGAGAGCAAACTATTGAATTTTAAGTAATTGTTACTCCTTTAAATGGAGAAACTGAAACTGTGAGAAAAAAATATAAGAAGATGAAAACTATAATATGAAAATATGCATATGTAAGCATCTGAAAATGAAAGAAGAGTTTAGGGCTAAAATGTTAAAAACCAGATTTATCAGAGAGGCTATATCTATATTTTACGATTTCAGTTGTGAGTATAATATAGAGAAAGAAGTTTTTGAATGGTTTTCCAAAATAATCAGGCAAGCTCATATTTAGACATTCAAAGTACGGTGTCGTCATTAGTCTAATTCTAAGGTAAAGCATTCTATATACTCCCAGATTCAAGCGAATTCAAGGGATTCAAGGTGTTGACTTTCATCTCTAACCCCATAACTGGCTGGGGTGTCAGGGTGGGGGTGCATGTTTTCCATGCCAGGACACACAGCTGCAGCTGGAGAACAGGAGCTCAGCCTTCCAGGGGCTGCAGTGTGTCCTGGGGGAGGCACAGAACAGCCACAGCTTGCTCCGTGCCTCAGCAGAGGTGTACATGCCTGACTCACCCCCTTGCTAAGGCTCGTGAGGAAGGCGTCTGCATGCACAGATTTTTATATTAGCTGTGGGTGGGTCCCAGAAATACTGAAACTCAGTGAGAAGACACAGAATGTTTGGTGTGAACATTATGTAAATGTTTATAACCACACAGTCAATGTATTGTATGTAGAGCACAAAGTATTAATTTTATTTCTAACCTCTGGAAATAAACAGCGATAATTTGCCCAGCCTAGGTGTTTTATAGGCTTAAAATCCAGGTTCACCCAGGTTCAGACTTCTGTGTGTCCACAGGTTGGTTCAACAATGTGATTTAGACTTTGTTTAAAGCTGCTGTGGCACTGGCAACCATCAAGGCTGGAATCTGACAGTCCTGCCAAGTTTTTCCTAGGAGCAATCCAGCAAATTAGATACACCAAAGATAACCTGTGATCTTGGAGGCTGCAAGGGGGCTAAATGCACTGGTAGCTGTTGTGTGTTTGCCAGCACAATGGAAACACCACAGTCAGAACCTTTATTGGGTTCTTTGCATAACTGAAAGGTCAAGTTCAGAGGTTTTCAACTTATGTGAGAATTTTCCTAGGCCAGAAACTCATCCACTTGTACCATCTCTAAAAACTTGTATGTACTTCTCAGTGATCATAACATGCCTCACTGCATTGTCTTTGATAAACAGTTGATTTTTGTGAGCTTTTATGGTCTCTCATCCTCTCATCTACTTGGGAATTATGCCTAACTGTGTTAAAACACAATTTTTTAAAATTTAAAGCAGTAGTTTTGTCACAAGGATACACAGCGGAACAAACATCTGCTACTGAAAGGAGATGGGAACCTTGCTGAATTTATTGCTATTGGAAAGGATGTTCACCATTTCCATCTTCCCTTCTTCCCATCTTCCCTTCTTTGTGGGTAAATTCAACTTATCCACAAAATAAAAATAATATCCCCTCAAATACCAGTCTTAGTACGTGTGACTCACTGACTCCAATATCTGATTGACTGATAACTTTTTGGTAGCAGTTTGTACTTCCTACAGTCATGGAGTTTTCTGTTCAAATATAACACCTCTGATACACATATATTGAAATACACCTTGTGGGGAGATTTTCAGTACAATAACTTCTGTGATGAAGGAGTTATCAGACATTTTTTCATGCTAATGTCAATAAGAATTTGTATTCTGTGTAAATTTTATGAAGAACAGACTACTGCTGTATGCTAAGCTGCCACAACTATACCTCAGGATGAAGGATACAAGAGAACAATTTCTTTTTCCTCTCTTACATTGAGCCTGGTAATCAATGGGAAGCAAAGCAGAATCAATGTTAATTGATCAGTTAGGTTCTTAAATAACTGGCATTCACTCAATTTGCTAGACAAAATAACAACTGGCTTTTAGGGTTTGCCCTTTTCCAACTCTCTTATCCTATTTTGTGTAGTGACTGCTGTGATGCAGGAGATGTCCCCAAGGTGTGTGGCACACCTCCTACTGACACCCCTGGTGCTGCAAACAGAACTCAGGCAGGTGGAATGGTGCAGTGCAGCACCAGGGAGTGTTTTCAGAGTGCTGTGCTCTGTGCAGGGCAGTGGCCAGGCTCACCTTCAAGTGTTGTAGGTTTTTGCTCCTTTGATTTGCTCCTAGTAATTCTAACACTGCACTGAAGCCAGCCTGGCAGCAGCACCAGACCTGCCCGTGAATGCAGGAGCCAAATATGCCAGCAATGACACTAAAGTTTATCTCACACAATCTACATTTTTGCAGAATCCTTTGGAGCACACTAAAGGTTAAATAACAGCACCCATGAGAGCAACGAGATCATAACAGCAGAATATGGTTTATTGGTGTAAAAATATGGACCAAGTAGTTCTGGATGTACATATATGTGTTCTGCAAGGAGCAGAGGAGGCATTGATGGCCTTTTGTACTCTATAAACCTCTCCTCAGGCTTCTGGGGATGGATCTGGACGCAGGTGCGTCTGTCCCATTCTTGGCCTCTCTCTGCCTGTAATCACTACAGAGATATTAATTCAGTATTGAGCTGGGTAAAATTGCTGGTATATTTTTTCAAATAACATCTCCTTTTAGGTGATCTTCACTCCCACAGCTAATCAGGGTGCATTTGGGTCCTTTGAGACTGGACCCTTTGGTCAGTGCTGCATGCTTTTCATAAATGTGTCTGTTTGGCTTCCCCTTGTCTTGTGTGACAGCCAGCTGGGATTTCTAAACTGATCTTCATAAGATCTTTCTAGGCTCTAGTCCTTCATCTCTCTCTCTTTTGACTTCCCAGCTCTGAGATAGTTAGGAAACCTCTGTTCTACAGGAGTGGTATGACACAAACACATTACAGACTGTGTGGTGCTCAAGTTTATCTGTGTCTCTGAGCTGTTACTGGCAGCATGCAGGTTTGGGGGCTCTTCATGCCGTTACCTCTTAGAGAGCACAAAGAAGAGTAGCCATGGAGGACCTGAAGTCTGCCACTCTACTCAGCTCTGCTGTAAAGCTCAAATGGTTACTGGCTGCCTATTTACCCAAGTAAATGGAAAAACATGTACCTGAGACATGTCATATTGGTAAGAAAACTTTTCAGAACCTGTGGTGTGGACAGTGGTTTTTAATTGACCGTCTGATACCATGCCTGAATTTATGTTGTTTGGTACTCACTGTGCATGCCATTTTTTTATTCTGTGAATATGATTGAAGCATTTTGATCACCTCCTAAGTGCTTAATCAAACTCTATTATTCTGCTAACCATAAAGTAGCCAACAGAAAGTTACTCCCTCAAAATGTTACTACCTATGGGCCAGCCTTAAATAAGGCAAGTAGTGACCTTTTTCTTGGGTGTGATAGAAACCTCTGTTTCCTGGAACCAAAATATTTTTATACTTTGCTATTAAGTTTCATTGAAGCTTTGTCTACTTTTATGTAAAGTATACTGATTTATTAGAAAGCTCACTCCACAGTAAACTGATAATTGGATGCTGTTGAAAGAATGAGTTTCATTGATCTAGTCAATGACCACAGACATTACTGAAGTAAACCTCTTAACAGTGCTGGGGCGTATTTTGGCCACAATCAATTTTTGTGAACCTTCCCTTGTAGTATTTTGTTTTATTTGACACTATCTGCATTGATCTAAACCCAGAGCACATTTAATGTGTAAAATTTATCTTGACAGAAAGTTTCATTACTTTTCAGTCAACACAAACTTCTCATTCTTTATTATAGATTAAAAATCTGCTGTGACAATCTGTGCAAGTAACCTGTGGATACCTGTTGCATCAGTATGCATGCGCCAGAGACAGAAAAAGGATTGTAGTTGGGGAGCTGGGCTTCAAATAAATGAGACATTGCACTTGCTGATGTTGAACAGAATGTTTTTTAATATCTGGTGTGAGGAAGATGCCAAATATAAAGACTCACTGTTCACTTGCTGTTGCTGTTTTTGTTGTTGACTTTTTTTAACAGAGCCTGATTCTTCCCTCTCCTTGCAGTACATTCATGGCTCAACACAAATGCAGCCATTTTAGTGTTAAATTCCATGAACTCTTTGACAGGACAATCCCAAAGGCAAGGGATGACCCACAGAAAGACAGAAACATTAGAAAAGCCTTTCTTACATTTCTAAAGATGTTTGAGTGCTAATGTTTTAAGGTGGATCATCAGAATGTTTTAACTATGGTTAATACTTAGAAATCTGAGTAAAGGATTATAATTTAATTTTAAACTAAAACATCATTGATACTAATGCTTATAAAACAAGACAAACGTGTGTGCTTCAGTTGAGATGTTTAAGTTACCATCACCTCCAGGGAGGTTTGCCCTCAGTGTGAAAACATATGTTTTGCGGGCGAGCTCCTAAGATTTTAGATAAATAATATTAAAAATATTGTTGTGATGAACTAGATATACTTTCTGAGTTCCTTGATTTTCTTTATGTTGCATAATTCAGTAAGTGAATTAGTAAGAAGTAATAAGTGGTGAATAAGGCTTAGTCCTATCCTGATAGAGATCAGGTTCCAGTTTTTTAACCTGATACACACTATCTAGTTTGTGTTTGTTTCACTTGTGGTGGCAGCTGCTTCTCATCTTGTAACTCTTGGCTGGTGAAAAAAACATGTTATTTGTAAATAGTTTCATTTGGATGAAATTCATTCCTGTAAAAAAATCAATTGTCTTTAGGATTTATAAACCCCTCTTTTCTATAAAATACAAATTCAGAAATATCTTTGATTAGACAGACAATGCTGTGTTTTTCTGTTTTTAAAATAGCAGAAGGATGCAATACTTCCAGATTAGAAGTTCCAAGATTAAGGTAGGTGCACTATTATCTAAAGACAGTAACTCAGTGCAATGAGAAGTTTTAAATATCTTTCCTAGGCAGTCTGAATTACAATTATTTCTGGAGAGAATTGCTACCATCTTGTTCTTGCTGATTTGTGGGCTGACTCTGAAGATGAATATCAGGCTGGCATGTTTTTTTTTTTTCCAAAACCAAACCCAATTGTTAAAAAAATTTAAAGCCTTTAAACAGTGACCCGAACATTGCAACGCAAGTTAGGATGACTTTGACTGATGCTGAAAATCTATATGAGAACCTGCATTATATGTCTGGGAGGTTTCACAGGAGGGGAAATCCAGCCCTCCCTGAAGAACAACAGTGCTTTGCATAAGCAGGATCACTCTGAACCTCTTTGGGACCTTTCTGGGACTCATTTGTCTGAGCAGAGCAGTTAGAACTGCTGAGCTGCTCACTCTGAATCCCTAACTCTGCCTACATTGGCACAAAATAAGACCTATTTAATTCTCAATGGTTGGCAGTGGTGAAAGCACACTTCTGAGAAAACCTAAAATATTAATAGCATTTAAAGTTCTTTTTCTGTGTGAAGGGCAACTGAAAGTGAGCAGAAGAAAGCAGTGCTCTAACTTTGTTACATTCCAAAAGCAAAATTAATAAGAAAGGTCATTGAGTGGTTGTTCTAGGCATCTACAGAAAGGAGATAATCAAAGGAAGTACAAGTACCCATTTAGTGGGAGTGGACTTTGCAAGAGATTTGATAGTGGAGAAGTTAATTTCCCTGGTGACCTAAGTGAGATAACATAGTTTTATCTTTTTCAGAAAACTGAAGATAAATTATCTGGTTCAATAACTCTCACTAACTACATTTAGATAAGCATTTTTTGTCTTTATTAAGTTGTTTATTTGTTATAATACTACTAGTCATCTAATGAAGATAAGAATTTAGATGGAAATAACAAACTTCCCTTTAAGCAGCTGGTTCATTTCAAGCACTGGGAATAAATTAAATGACAAAGCACACTCTATTGTTTGATTAGAAGAAGATCAAAATTAGTTGTTGTGGAAATGTTTCAAATTGTAGGAAGCAGCTTTCATTCTCTGTGCAAAGAGATAGACATGTATGTGCAGTGAATGGTCTAACATTTCATCGCATTGTTGTGTTATTTTTAAGGAAAGGGAGGACTGAAGAGAGCACATGTTTCACAAGTAAGACTGTAAATGGTTTATGATGAAAGAAACACAATATACTTCTGGGAAAGAATACTAGATAGAATAGTTACAGTGTTATATAGGGTAACAATTTATCTTACTGCAGCAAGATATCTGAAATTTCCCACAGAAGAAATGGGAGAGTATTCTGCTCTACTTTTGAATTCTGTATAGAATAAATACCTGTTCATTATATTGTATCTGTATGCACACATGGTGAACTCTGAAGCCTGACTGTCAGAGAGGAAGAGATTAGTCTGTGTCTGTTAAACAGTGAAGTCCTCTAAGTGCTTTTATGTTCTTAAAAGCTCATTCTGCCCTTATATATGCAATCTGCAGTGTGGTGTATCATCAAAAGAAAAGCTACTGAGTTTGTGCATGCATGTGTAGTAATTGATTTTTTCCAAGGTACTTGCCTGGGTTTGGTATTGAATACTTTGAGGGTAAGATCAAATCATAGTGTTGAGGAATAAGCCACTGCAACTATGGTAGTGAAAACAGCAGCACAGGTGGCAATCAGATTTGGAATGCAGACATCTTAAGTCAGTGCTCTTTGTGGGAAATCAAGATAAATTTCAGTGATAGCAAGGTCTGGGAAAACAGTTGTGCCAGATAACAAAAAGGTCTGGGTATCTTTTTTTCTTAAACTGTATGATAGCTCTGAGAGTGAAACCCTGGCCTCACCAGAGGGAGAGGGCTTCTTTGGGCCTTGCCAGAATTTGATTGCTTACTGTGTCTGTCAGGATTACCCACTGTGATACATCCACTAGGACCCATAATTTCAAACAGTGAAAATACTCCATTAAGATTTGACAGATTAGGAAAATGCAAATATTTGCATTGAGCAGATGACATATGAGAAGAAGCTGAGAGAGCTCCATTTCTGCAGCCTGGAAAAGAGATGGCTAAAGAGAGATCAATTTTCTGTCTTCATCTCTGTTACAGAAAAGATAAATCCAGACTCTTGGGGGTGCACAACAGAACAAGAGGAAGTGGATGCAAGTTGAAACAAGGGAAATTTCTCTGAAGAAAAGTGACCCTTCCTAGGAAGGTTGATTTAACACCGGAAAGGCTGTGCAATCTTCATCCTTTGAGGTATGAAAAACTCAGCTGGACGAGACCCTAGCTTTGAAGTTAGCTCTGCTTTGAGCAGTGTTTGAACCAATAGCCTTCTATGTCCCTTCCAACATACTCTACACTATAATTAAAAAGAAAAAAAAAAAGAAAAAAGAAGAAAAAGAAAAAGAAAATAAAAGGACTATGTAGATCTCTTTGCTTGGCTGGTTGAATGCTCCCTGAAAACAGGAATACATTTACATCAACAGTGTTTGCTCTTTGGGGTAGGAATTCACTTTTCACTTCCGTTTGGAGAGGATCAGTAGCAGTGGGATTTCTATCCTTGACTAGTGCTTTCTAAGCTGTATCAGTTGTGGTTTAGGCCCAGCTGGAAATTAGGCACTCCACAGCTGTTTGCTCAGCCTCCCCCACTCATCCCCCCCAAACCTGGTGGAATGAGGAGGAGAATCAAAGTAAAATTTGTAGGTTGAAATAAGAACAGTTTAATAATTGAAAATAAAGTAAAATGCAGTAATAATGGTAAAAGATAATAATAATAATAGTAATAAAAAAGAAAAGGGAAACCCAGGTGATGCACAACACAATTCCTCACCACCTGCTGACTGATGGCAGATTCCCATTTCTGAACCCAGATTGGTCCCTTCTCTTCCTCCTTTGTACTCCCACTTTATATACTGAGCATGGTGTCACATGGTCTGGAATATCCCTTTGGTCAGTTTGGATCACTTGTCCCAGCTGTGTCTCCTCCCAACCTCCTGTGCACCCCCAACTTCCTTTCCAGCGTGGCAGTACGAAAAGCAGAGCCTTGACTCTATGCAAGCCCTGCTCAGCAATAACAAAAATATCTCTGTATTATCAACACTGTTCAAAATATAGACCCACTGTCTCACTGTGGAGACAATTAATTCTACCCCAGCCAAAATCAGCACATTATACAAATACCAGAAAAGAAGGGTGGCTCCATCAGAAGACAAAAATAATGAGGGTAAAGTTTAGCAAATATCTAATCTGATATATAGATCTGATAATAAGAACAGAGATTCTATCAAAGCCATGCCCTTAGATGGAGAAGGAAGTAAACTGACAAATGAAAAGACTGTGCTTTTTCAGACATAGGGCCAATCATGTGGTGAGTGTGTGACTGTCTTGGATGGAGAACGAATGTGCTGACTGGACTGTGACAGGCAGTCTGGATGTCTAGTGATGTGCTTAGACATCTTCTTTGTGATGTTGGTAGTGTAGATGGCTTTGATCAAAGCATATGGCTCTTCTATGCATCTTCAAAAGCAGTAGGGATTTGTCCCAGTTAAAATTTGGTTACTCTTGGAGTAAGGGAATGCTTGCTATGGAAACACAGCCAAGTGTTATCCATCTCACTACCAAACAAGTATCCTTGCCTGAGGAAAAGTGACAGATGGCTTACCATGCGTAACCCTGTAATTCACAACCTGCTTTATGTGGGTCTCCTGGCTATTGCTTTCTTCTCTCCCTCATTTCCATTTCCATTCCCACTCCCACCATTCCTTGGGCTTTTGCCATCACCCTCCCACTCTCTCCCCATTCCTATATTGTTGTCTCTCTCTCACAGCACTGCCTCTGCTCCCTCCCTGCACTTTTCTTGTAGGCACAAGCTGAACTGCAGGTCTGAAGGGATGTCTGCCAGAACAAGGCAGTAGGGAAAGCCACTGTGGGGCTGCTCTCCTTTATCCACATTTTCATTAGTGTTACATATCTCAGGTCCTGGAAAGTTGTCTTATAACTTGTTATGGTCTGATATGTGAAAATTTTTCACCTCAAAACTTTTCAATTATTTTGTTTAAATGATGAGGGAGACAATGTGTAAAGTGTTTATTTTGTTTACACTGTGGCAAGTTTCACTCCGTTCCTCAGCCGCGACTAATTGTGTTTGTTGCAATGCAAAGCTTAACTGAGTGTATGTGCAAGTTAGAGTCTTCGTGTACATTTCAGAGGAGAAATCAGGTTTGTATACATACAGAATCCTCCTGAATCTATATCCAAATGTTAAACTTTTCAAAGTTAATTAAAACTTGCTCAATTCTTGCATCATTTAGTTGCAGTGGAGGTAAGAAGTACTGAAAAAGAAACACCAGGGAAATGATTCATGTGTTGCTTCTCGAGTGACAGGAATGAGGAAGTACAATCTCTCCATCTATTCTTGAACTTTCCCACCTAAGAGATATAGGCCACAGAGGTCACGTAAAGTTCAAAGCAGATGTGTCTAAACTGGATTTCTGGAGGTCAAATCACATTCAAATTACACAATTCCCTGTTGGAGTGCTTTACACCTGCTTTCCTTACTTACTTCAGTGACAGTTGGTCACTGTCATTGTTGCTTCTGCTTGCTTGTGAATGGCCTGGGTAGGTTGGCGTTTGTGTTCCTGGATAGGGGGAGCAGCACATTTCAGTGGGTGCTGGCAGCGTCTTAGAAATTTTGCCGCTCAGTTCAGTGGTAAATGTGAAGTTCAGAGGGAGCTGTGGCCTGCTGCCATTTGCAGGCCATTTGCCTTGTGAAGACAAGGGGAATTGCAAAAGGACGTGTTCTGTGCAGAGGCTCAGACTGTGAAATAAGTTTGGGAGAAAGTGCAGCTCCACTTTGACTTTCTGCTCCCATTGTGACACACACTGAGAAGAAACCTTTGGTCTTTTGAAAGCCTCCTGTTTGCCTTTCTCCTTAAATAGCCCTGCAAGGAAATAGAAACAGAGTGACTCTTTCACACAGACTGGGAGATCTGTGCAAGGTTCCCTTAAACTGTTAGAAGTTTTAATTTTATGAACTGAAGGAATGCTGTATTTGAAGACTTCAGGGTGTGAGATCTTTTAAAAATTAGCTGTCAGTAATCAAAATTAAAAGCAAGCTTTGAACCAAAACCCTGCATTATTTTTTTGCTTTAAATAAAAGCAGAGGTTGCCCAAAACTTGCCCTGTGGTAAGCTTTGCATGTACCATCTAGTTAGATATTTTACCAATAGTAACCTAGAAACATTAACAGATTTGCAAATGGAAAATGTTGGTAATGATTTAAAGACACATATGATAACAATACAAATAGGGAGGGTGAAGAATAAAAATCTCTCATGGTTTATATTGCTCTATTTGCCAGATTGCTACATTTTTTTATTTTTAGATGAGGTCTGCAGATCAGGGGTAATTGCTCAAAATGTGTAAAATTTCTTAACAATTTCTATCAGGATACATCCCAATCTTAATAAAATGAAGCCAGTCTTAAACAAATAAACCAATAAACAAAAGTCCAAACAACCCTGATATAAGTAATTAGTTTTAATTTCAGCTATTTATAACTTGTCTTCTCAAGGAAAATCTCAATTTTGTTTAATTGATGAAGTTGAAATCTGTTGCTAAATAGAGAAAACAGTTCTTACAGTATTTGTGAGGGTTTTGGGGGGTTAGGGTAGTTTGCTTGGCTAATCATGAGGATGAATTACAGATTTAGGAACCATCCCTGGAGAAAAGTTTAGGCTAATATTTCAGAGAAGATACATTTTGAGGGAGAAATTCTCTTAGCTTTGCTGTGTGAAAAGATCTGATCCAGTTGGACTATTCATAAGAGAAAGACCCAAGAAGCTGAGGAGCAAGACTTTCTAAATTGCCTGAAATGACTTCTTTAAGTGTTTATGTAAAGAGAGAGAGAGAAGGGGCTTGTAGAAAACAAGGTACAGTGGGGCTTGTAGAAAAGAAGCAATATATTATGGAGCTAAGTAAGACTAAGCAGGATGGGGAAGGTCTGACTGCGACTGGAAGAAAGGAGGAAGCATTAAAAGGAAATTCTGAGGAAGAATTAGATGAGAAGGAGCATTTGAAAGAAAGAATTAAAGTACATGGAGTGCTGGTGCCATAGAAGGCATCACTATCTGAATGGTTTTTGCCGAGAAAGCAAAATTTTGCTTTTAGGACGATCATGGTTTCTGATCAGTCAGTGACAACACAAGAAATAACAATGCAGAAAGCAGTGATAAAAACCATATTGTATCCAGTTTGTATAAATTGTTCCAGGTGAAATTTGGTTCAAGTGATGCTTCTTATTCTGGCAGCTAGGTGCCATGGGGTAGGGTCTGGCTATCAAGGGCCTGGGTTCTCCAGGGAGAAGCAGGAGCTGATACCATTAATATAATTTCAGGAAAAATTTGTGGGTGATTTCTACTTGATAATAAAAACCCAGAGTTGTGTGTCAGGTGTTTTGGAAAAGGCCATACTTCAGGTTATGTGTTTGCAGCAGGAATTGGGGATTAGAAGCATTTAGTGCCGCTGTAGAGACAGAGATCTGTACCAGGTCTTGTAAAATCACTAGCTGCCGTTTAGTAAAGAAAAAGATACGAAGTGTTACTGGTGGTATTTTTCTCAGGCTAAATAATGACTTATTTTCAACTCTATTTTCAGTACTTGTCCCTAATTCTTATCATACCCACACTGCCATAATAATGTGCTTCCTGGGCCATTCTTGTCTGCAACTTGGTCAGAGTGAATTTTTAATGTGTGTAAATGAAGACACCAGATGTTTATTTCTCAGAAAAAAATTCATTATGGGTGGCTTCCCTGTAAAGTAATTTTTACCTACCATTTAAACTACAAAACGTCTTCATATTTGCCATCAGTTTTTAAACTGAAATAGTTCTAGTTCTAGATACTCTATCAGAAAGCAACAAGTTTTTGTGGTTTTTAAAAAATTAAATCTTTCCAGAGTCAAAGTTCAGAAGAATATCCATGTAAATTGAACTTTATGTACATATATTTAAACAGCAACAAAGGTAAGAATTTCAGCAGCACTTCTTCTTAACTCATTAGTAGATGAATTCTTGCACAGTTTATTGAAAGTGATTCTATACCAGGAACTGTTTTTTGAAATATGTTGCATAAAAATAATCCTCCTCTTTGAACAGCAGGAAGGATTCATCTCCAGAAATGTTTGCCAGAACTGTGCATGTGTTGAAATTTGTCACAGAAGAGATCAATAAGTGGGCACTGCTTGAAAAGTAAATCACCTGGGGAGAGCCAGGGAATTGTCATTGTAGTGGAAGTATCTCAGTAGAAAGAGGTATCTGTCCCTGTTCATTAGAAAGGAAAATGAAGAGGGACGGAGGGAATGAGGAGGGTGGATTGACTCATATAAAGAATAACTGTGGGGGGTTAACTCTTCCTGTTTGTGCTGTCAGAACTCGTGCTTTGAGTTAATTGATGTCTTTGGGGACCCCAGAAGGAGGCAACAAATTGTCTCCTCGTTGTACCAAATTCACTGACTTGACAAAGTGGTCTGTTCAAATGCAGAGGCAGAACATTAAATGGAGCTAAAAAAGATATCTGCATTTGTAGCAAATGCACTGTATTAGAATTTGAGGAAATGTAGAGAGCAGTGAAAGGTAAAAATTGCTCATATTATGCCAAGGAATTATGTATGAATGCAGCAAAGAAAAACAGAATAAACTCAGCCAATAAACAACCACTGAGACCCCCTACTCAGAGCCTATTTAAAAACAACAGGGCTTGTTCCATTAATTTCAGTGGACTTGCACTGGGGAACTATATTGGTGGGAGGGGGTAAGACCTCTTACATATCATGAATGAAGACCTTCCATTCTGGACAGTATATCCAGCAGATTCAAGAAACTCACCAAATTTTCTCTTTATCCTGTTGCTCTATTTTGTTACCATTAGGGAAAGACAGAGCAGTATGTAAAGGTGGAAAGGAATGGAAATCATGCCTGTGAAATCTAGTAGAATTTAACTTATTGAAAGTAGCAAGGATTATCAATTTTATCTGGATTTTCAGAGAATTTATTTCTAAAAATGTTTGATATTCATAACTTCTGTGGAGTTTGTGTGTGTGAAACTGCACATGCAATAAAACATTTTATGACTGCTGGGCAATAAAATTCCACTAGTTCTATACAAATCTAGTGTTTGGTGAAATATAGCCTGTGGAGAGCAGGAAATCCCAAAGACATGCAACTTTACAGCCGTAGAACTGGCATAACAAAGGCTAATAAATGGAACTAATTCTCAGAGCCTCGAGACATTGTCCAAAATGAGAGGTTGATTTCTGAAACTTGAACAACGTCACAGAAAGAATACTGTTCTTCAGCAGTACCTTTGTTAACCATGACTCTGCCCTTGTGTTTCCTACATTCTTTTTACTCTCCAGCTTCTTCAACATGTGAGACAAGGCTCTGATTGACAACATCTTTATTCACTGCACAACCACTGGAGAAGGTTCACCCTGCAAGTTACGTTCACATTCTGCACGATGAGAAAAGATGAGTTTACTGTAATGTGTTTGTACTTAAATACCTCCAAGATGTTTATGGAAAATAATGCCTTAAGATGATTTATGATGACTGAAGCCTGTGGTCCAGCAGGTTTCCCACAGTTCCTGCAAGTCTTTAAGCCTACATCATAATTCAGGCACATTATGTTGTCTGTTCCAGAACCTGCTAAGTTTTAAGTATTTGTTTTTTAGAATCTTGTTATGGGAAGCATATCAACAGCAAACAGGACTTGTGTCTGTAACGAGAATTCCACACGGCCACTCATTTTAAGTTTCATTTTGTTCATTTTTGAGTTATGCTCTGCCTTAATGATTTTGTCATTAGTTAAGAATTTCTAATGAAAGTAGGAGTACTTCTTTCTTTTATATTTGACAACCTGAAGCCTTTCAGAGAATCAGGTGCAAAATTATTTTCTGGAAAATTGAGAGCAAATTTAGAAATCTTTCTTTCTTTTTCCTCATACACATCTGAAGTAAAAGAAGCAGATATCCTGTGTGGGTTTTGTGTTACTGACATACCCTGAGAAAAAATCTTTTGCATGAATTCACCTTGTAAAAGTCATTATAAAAGAAACTGTCTGTGTATAGGCTATTGAAGACAAGGACTTTATCTGAGCACTGCTGATATGTCTGCTGATAAACTGATATTGCATTTCTTGCTACCACTTTCTCTTAAGAGCCATAATAGACCTGTACAATCACTAGGGAATAAAAACATCAGATAAACAGTTCTTAGTATCTGTATTAAATCTCTCCCTAATTGACCAAATACATTTCAGTACTAGTTTAATTGAGTGTCTGTCCAAAGAGAATCAAATACCTATTCAAAGCCTCAAGCGGTTAAAATAGATCTAGAGGTTGGCAACCAGCAAATGTTCCCATTCACAGAAGGTGATGTGAGGCGTTGCTTGGTTTATGTTTGTCTTTTCCAAAAATTGTTACCCTCTGGCAAGCAGCAGCTATTTCTTCTACCTCTCTATTGTTGCCAGTGCCATATTTTATGTAAAGATAAGTATTACTGTCGTCTTTGCTCTATCAGCTCAGAAACCACTAACTAATATTTACTTTACTGTTCAACATTTTCATGCTCAGGGATGCGCACAGTGGTAGAGAGAGAGAGACAGGAATGGCTTCTTGGGTGAAGTAAAGTTGATTTAAAATGAGCTAAACATGTTTTTGGTGGATTATTACTGGCATGGTGGAGAAATTAATCAGGCATGAGGCTCTGGTGACAGACGTTCCACAAAATAAAATTGAGACCACGGTAAGGTGCAAGGGAAATGATTCCAGGTCTTGTCTTTTGTTGTCCACCTCCCTGCACTGCTGTCAGAGGATGCTTGATTGTAGAGCTTGTTGGGCTGTCCCAACTTTGTCAGCAGTCTCACAAGCTTTCCCCCCAAACAAATGCCTCAACAAGCAAGCAGGAAATAAAGAAGATAAGCAACAAGAAAATTTATGTCTTTACCCTTCAAACGATAAGCCATGTTGTCCTGAAGGTTTACTTTGCAACCCTGATTACTAATTGCATCTGTTTGAATGGTTGTCTGTGGGTCCATTATGCATGCTCTGCTTAATATTCTTCGGGATGTCTTTGTGAAATTATTATCCTGTAGCATTCAAGTGTGTTTCTTTCCAGTAGTGCATTAAGCAGCATGACTGATGTCTGTCACATATGATTTGTTCTCTTCTCTTTGAAAACATACCTGTGTCTTGCTCTAGAAACTCCCTTCAATCAAACAACTCGTATCAAAGTTATTACAAAAGGAAATTCATCTCTCCCACACAAGGATAGACTGATTATTAATGCAACCAACAATGATAGTGTTGTAATATCTGGAGGCTGCTTGACCTGTGAGCAATTGTTGGCCTTGCTGAAGATGATGGGTGGGCTAGCTTTTGGAATGAGTAGAAATGCCAAGTTATTTTGTGAAGTAAATTGTTTTAAGCAGGAGAATCTTATGTATGAAGTTCACACCAGTCACACAAGTCATGAGCTGCAATAGGGGAATATCCTCTCAGGCAAGTTTACTGTTGCTCCCTATACTTAACATGAAACGTGCACCATACAAAATTGTGATTGATGGGACAGTCACTCTGTATTTTATTTTCTTCTCTGGAACAGTGAGAAGGCTGTTGATGGGACTGATGGAACATGCAGGCATTCTGAATTTTATTGGAGGAAGTTTGCATAGAATTGAAATAGAAAGCCAAGATAAGGTCAAGAAACAGGAATGGTATTTTCATGTGGGGAAACAGAACTCTGAGAAGGGAAACAGACTCAGGAAATGAAGTTGAGGGGTAGTGAGGAAGAGTTTGCCTATTAGACAACAAAAGCTTATGATCAAGCAGCTGAATGTGCCTCAGCTTAAGCTGACCAGCAGTGTTGTTAAATGGCAACAGATACCAGCCACCAGTTCTGTCTGTTCAGCACCCAGCTAACTCATCTTCCGGGTTACAAAAAAGAATAGATGTTCATAGTTTTTTTTATACCTCTCTGGAAACCCTGTCTTTCTATCGAAGTATCAGCTGCCATATATATTTTGCATGACTGCATATCGAGTCAAGGTCTGTGACCTTGCCGTTCTCCAGTCTGCTGAGCGCCTCACTTTGTCTTTACTTTCATAGAAATGTATCAAAGAATCAAGACATGCACCCAGGTGAAAAAGCTCTTACTGATTTCTTATTTCAGCTTGTTTCCAACCACTTGTTTCCTATCCAACCCCTGCCAACTGATATATACCATGACTATGAGCTACAAAGACATGCTATGAACTTGAAGGCTCCTATAATAAAAATTCAGAGGAATGAAAGGAACAGGCCACACATCTCCCACGTGAAATTCCAGCTTTTAATTCTATGTCACTCCTTGATATACCAGTGACGGGCCTGAATTCTCATTTTGAGTGGGACTGTTTAGGAGACTGGATAGCATTTCTGAGCCTATCAGCCGGTAAAGGACAATTCACTTTGCCAATAATATGTGTAAGCACAAGAAATAATAACTGTCTCTCAGACAAAAATATTGTTTGGTGACTCTGTCTCTGATAAGAATAAGTCGTTAGCAAACTTACTTACTGTATTTTTAAAATTTAAAATTAGATTAATATTAATATAATGAAATACATATGCTTCTTGGACCTGGAGACAAGCACTAAAGATGATTTAAAGGATAGTGTTCGATATAATTTAATGTAATTACTGTAATTCTTAAAAAAACCAAATTAAAAAGGACCCAAACTAAAACCTAAACACCAGCACCCTAAATAGGAGGGGGAAATTTGTTGTGGGCTTTTTTTTTTGTATACACACCAATTGCATAACTGCAGGACAGTTTTAACAGGCCTTTCCCAGTGGTGACATCCAACTGGTAAACAACAATAGTTAGATACCAGTGTTCAGGGGGCTAGAGCCATATTTTAAAACCTCTGCTTGTTCCCACCAGAAGAAGAGAGAGCTGATTTTTTCCTTCACTGCCTTAGGACTGTTGCAGCTGTGTTAAAGGAGAACTTATGTTTCCTGGGAAGAATGCTTTGTGGGCTGAATGGTGAGGTATAGAGTCTACTGCAGTCCCTAGTTCTGACTTTACATACAGAGACTCATTGGGACTCCTTCTCTATGCAGTGACAAGCTACAGCCCAAGCCCTGAGGACTTTCAGCAACTTACTGCTCAGCCTATCGCAAAAAGGGCAAGAACACCAGCATTTGCAGGAGCTGTGGCACGTGTGCCCCGCATGTTCCCTTGCAATTCAAAACATGACTGAAATACACTGCTTCCCTGACACTATAATTCATGGAACCACCTCAGTGGTATGCCAATCCTGTACTACTTAAAAGCGGCCTGTGCTTAAAGGCTGTGTTTTGGGTCACAGATTTTATCACATTACACCTAGTGAGCAGATTGCAGCTAAGACATGTATCCCTTTGAGGCACAGAATATATCTTGTCTGGTGAGCCTGATACTGAGGTCCCTGTGACCTACAACCAGTCATCCATTAAATCTAATTTCTATTACATTAAATCAGGCCCTGTGGTCTACCTGAGTATTGACTTAGTGCTAAAAAATTCTCAAGTATTTTTATTCTTAGTAATTATTACAAAGTCTGATTCAAAATGATGTAGCTGTCTTGTAGGATCAGCCCAGAGGAATCCGATTAAATTCAGCATCACTGTGTGTGTAGTCCAAGTTCTTCTAAGACCTAGCAGGGTTCACCACAAGCTTAACATTTGTCATAAAGCAGTTCTTGCCTCAAAGGGGCACATTCTAAGTGATATTCCTGCTGATTAACTAAGGACACAAAACATATAGATGTACATGAGTAAAGAAATCAAATGGACACCTATTGTAAAAGCAGGCTGTTTGCATGATAAATAGTTCAATATTTGAATAGCAGTAATTGCAGACTAACAGGCCTATCATAAGCCTTTCAAAAAAAAGGGGATATTCTAACTCTGGCTCTAAAAAAATAAAATAAATGGTAATAAGTAGAATTCTTATCTTGATAAGTGATTTAGACTGAAGAGAGAAAGAAAACTTCTGAGTGAATTTTGGTTTCTTTGAAACTAAAAAATAATGCTGTATTCTGTAGCAGTGCAGAAGTATTTAGCAAGTAGTTAAGCTAGCTGCTTGGAATTGCTAGCTGCTTCCAGCTGTCATTGATTTCAGTGGGAGTGCAGAATATTCAGAAGAAAAAATTAATTTAATTTCTTTTAAAAACAAAATATGTCCTGGGGAGGCTTTTCTGTTGTGCTCAGCACAGTGATGCAGGAACATAACCAAGACCTAGCTATGGTGTGTGAGAAGAATCAAATCATGTGGCTGGTTGGCAGTGCCTGTAGGGGCTGGAAATTCAGCCTTTTAGCTTTCTCTAAAGGTCTGCATGAAGAATTCTTGTTCTAATTATGTGAATGGGAAGATAAATGACTTCTAAAACACTATCTATATTTTAAAAGGGTCTCAGAGAGTGCAAATGTTGTATTTGATATGTTGTTCCAGTGTGTGCCTCTTAACAGTTACTATAATTCTCATGCCAGCAACAAACACATATTAATTACTGTTGAAACTAGTGATCCCAGAGTATTAACATCACTTTAAAGGTTTCATAAGTAGTAAGTATTGAAGTTTTTGTAGAACTTCACATGAAAACAGGCTTTCAGTTGTTAATATGCATTTAAATGAACTACTAATTCTACATCAAAGCTCGGCCTGCTGGAGGGCGGGAATGCTAAGGGAACAATGGCAAACCTCAGAAGCCAAGGGAATGGAGATGGTATCATGACTCAGCTGGTCAGCCAATTAGTACCATCTAAAAAAATCAGCGTATGTCCCACCTGAAGCTTCCTAAAGATTCCATGTACTGTTGGAAAAACGAATAAACACAATCACTTCTGTCGTAAACATAAAAGGGGGGGAAAAAAATTGACTTGCACAAATAGAGAAAATAAGGCCAGTAAATGAACTCTTGCCTAAGAGCTGGAGGTTCTGATCAAAAACATGAAGATCTTCAACTGAAATCTTCACCAGTCTTGTGCCAAAAATTAAGGCTCCAACTGTGTTCCAGATATAATCGTCATGAGGTTAAGTGAGATCTTCAAAAGTGAATGGTATGTTTAAGTTGCTTAATATCAAAATTCCTTATAAAGTGTTGATTTCAGTAGAATACAGAACATATTACAACTGTAAATTAATGTTTGTTTAATAGTACATTTTGCATTAATTATAGACACATTTTAGAAATAATTGGGTAAAAATTGTCTATATATGTGCAATTAGGTGATTTTATAGTAGGCTGTAAGCTAAGGAAGTATTGCCCCTTTCACATTTTAGAAGCTATGCTTGTATCTGCTCTTTCTGAATTGTTCAAAACTGAGCTGCAGAGGCAGATGGGACTTTCTATGACAGTTGGGACTGCCAAGGATAGTCCCCAATACGGGAAAATATGCATCAGAGCATAGGGCTGATATTTCTTTTCACCCTTACTGCCTGACGTAATAGCACAACATATTCTTGAGTGTAGGTAAATTATAGGAATAGTCAAAACCATTCCTTAAAGTATAGACTGACTGACAGAAACTGCACAAGAAAAGTTTACCCATCACATTGGTTGCTTGTTGGCGTGTTAGAAAATCTTCCTGGGTAAATCTTATTTGCTGATTTTGAGCCTTTAAAGATTAGTGCATTCCTTTGAAAATTAAAAAAAAAAACAACCAAAAACCAACAAAAAAAATGTCTATCAGACTTGGCTAATGGTTATCTGGCTTGTCCAGTTGAGCCATTGTTTTAATTTCTTCTGTATGTCTATGGATGAAAGTGTCCTGCATGCACTACTTGGTGTTTCTCCATCATTCTCATTTTAAAAAGTGCAATTTAAGAAAATCATCAAGCTCTTTTAAAGTAATTCTCCTTATGTGGTGTGCTTGGGCAAATAATGCATATTTTCTGTTGATCAGCTGGTTCTTCAGAGTACCAGACAATTTCTTACTATTTTACTGACATTCTAGTTGCTTTATTCCTCAGACTTCTTGTTGGTGTCTGTAATTTCTTTCACAGATTTAATGTGCTAAGGTTTTCTCCCTTTCATTAGAGTCACTTAGGCTGTTAAAGGGACACAAATTAAAATAAAAATGTGAAGCTGATGAATATGTGAATATTGTTGCTAGGCATTACCCTTAATATTACTGTGTTTGAAAGTGGGGAGATGGGGTGAATAGGACACAGAGGTACTTCGAACTCATTAAACTACTGTGCAAGGCTTCAAGGGCAAAATAGTTGTAGCTTACAGCTGTTAATTTTTGTTCCTTTGCGCAGCTTTATGCACAAGCACAAAGACACTGTGGTCTTGGAGTACTGTAATTGCAGATCTGCTGACAGTATTTTAAAACCTGGAGGTTATTCATGCTGGCTTGCTCACCTGCAGCAAGTTCCAAAGTCCTAGAACAAGCAGAGCTAAAGTATTAATCAAAGCGGGGTTTTGTATACACGAAGCATTTTAAATCTCTGGAATAGCTCATTCAATAAGTCTTTCCAACCAGAGATTTTATTTACTGTGTGACTGGGATCTAAGCACTGAGGACAGAAGTGTGACTTTGTAAGCAATGTAATTTTCCTTTGGTCTACAGATTTCTGCTGTGCTGGTGAGGGGTTACAGTGATTCTGCAATGTGAAAGTAGTAGCAAACTTAGCTTTGATATCACACTGGGTTTACACAGATTTAAGTGCTTTTGTTAGTTCATCTGCTGTGTCTTTCATGGTGGTGTTGTCATTGTGTTCCTACACCATAATTTGATTGAGCACTGCTAGTTTATCATAGAAGAAACTGTAAGGTTCAGCGATCCACTGCACCACCACTTCCATTTTCTCATTACAAAAATTGACCTTCTTGCTGTTGTTTGAAAGGGCTCAGACCACTGTCATTCAGACTTCAAGACTGGTGAGCAGTAATAATAGTATAGGAAGTAGGAGCCATAGTTAAAGCAGCCTGGCATTGTGCTCCCTTCCTGGAATCCATTTTGAATTTCACAGTACAGGCAGCGGGTGTCCTTTGCTACCTCCAGCGTGCATTGTGTTTTCCTGTAATCCCCTACTTGTCATTAAATCATTTAAATGTATTAAGGCAACACACTGCAGGAACAGTTTGCCATGTTCCTTTTGCTTTGTGGGTGATTTTCCTCAACCTGCTTCAACAAACCAGAAATAGCACAGCACTATTAAAAAAAAATAACAATTTGGTTATACTTGTTTAAAACAAACTGACCAATCAAATCTATTCCCACGCATGTTATGTACCATGCTGCAAGACACTCCTGTATGTGGGTGCCTAAATTTGCACATAAGAATATAGACCCTGGTACAATAAGTCCAGCACCTTGGAGACCTTGGCCATGGATTTGAGTGAGTAAGTTTGCATTCCCCAGGCTGGAAATTCTTCCTTCTGTCCTTTACAAATGTACTTGCCAGACCTTGGATATAACTGCAGCATTCTCAGGGTATATATGGCACACGGACCTCACTGAGTCTCCTCCCTGATATTTCACATTTTCCACTAAAGCACTTCTGCGGGATTAGGGGAATGCATACTCTGTCGACTGCACTATAGCTACATCAGATTTCCCTTCCCTTCCCTTCCCTTCCCTTCCCTTCCCTTCTCCCTAGCTCATCCTGCACACTCCTACATGAATATTTTACAAATACCTTGGGTTATGGATTTTTTGTTT
>VZTJ01004274.1:51367-125342 GCA_013397795.1 Orthonyx spaldingii
TCCCCTCCCATCTCCCACATCCCCCTCCCCTTCCCTTTCCCATTCCCTTTCCCCTTCCCCACTAGCTTTCAGCCATAACCTCCATAGCTAGCAGAAGATATAGTAGATATTTTTCATATACACTGAATGTATGCCTGTTCATAGATGCCAAATAGGAAAACAAAATAAATTTAGATGTCATCTAGGTTAAACTATTGGGGTTTTTTTAAAAACCTCCCTTTTTTTCTCCTTAAAATTACTTAATAATGCACAGTGGTTAATAATAAACCAATTTTGCCAATAGTATTTGATTTGGCAAGCTTCTTACTGAAACCTCTGATTAAATACTGTAAAATATTGTACTGTAAATAGTACATCAAATGTTCGATAAAATCAAGAACTATTACTGATTCAGTTTTGTTATATTTGGGTTTTGCTGGGTTTCATTACATCTGAGACATCGCATTCATTGATGTTTTTCTAAAAATATTGTTTCAACAGTCTGAATCCTTTCTGCACATTCTTGAAAGCCTACAGGGATGAACACCATAATAACACTGAGGCATTCAAAACAAGGCCCTGGTTCTACCAGCTTTGGGGTTTCTATGACTTTAGGATCCAAATCTAGTTCAGATTCCAGTAAATTATTTCAGTAAATGATTGCTGTCATACAATACATCAAAACAAAAAGAACCACATTCAAAGCATTCAATAATTTTGTGATGGAAAATCTCATGCTCTATCTATAGAGTCTGGGGTTGAGTCTGGTCACCAAAGTGTAGAGTCTCCATTTTCTCAGCAGGATAGTAGCACTGTTTAAACATGGGAATTGTAAATTGTATTTGGGTAACATGAATTCTCAGAAAATCACTTCTGTTCAGCAAATATTTGCTAACAATTTTGGATTTGTGATGAATTTAATTATGTGCTCTCATGTTTTCCCAAATGTGGACCTTTGCTGCTGGTCAAATATGAGTTCATAAAGTATGGGAGGCTTGTACTTCTCATATTTTCTCCACAAATATGAGAAGTAAAAATTACTTTCTGCTAGAAAAGCTTGCTTTCTTGAGAAATAATTTAACTTTGAGAGCTTAAATTCAAAGAATTGCTAGAGAAACCCAAGAGAGAAATCTTTTTGGTGGAATTACTGTTATTCTGTTTAGAAATGTCATTCAGTCAAGGAGCAATCCTAATTCTTTGTGATTATTTTACTGAGTTGTCATCTAAAACAGTCTGCAATTTATGCAGTTGTTGAGAAAGATTTGTGCAAATAATCTGATGAATTCAGGCTAATAAAGCACAAGTTTTTCCTAATGTGTTGCTCTGTTGTTAGTGGGTATTTACAGGCTTTACAGATGGCACTCTCACTTTTTCCACTGAAGATTGCCCTGCTTAAAATACTCCTGACAGGAGCAACACTGGCAGAATTTACAATTTGCCACCTGACAAGGTTGTCAGCATCAAGGATCTTGTCTTGGGACCTGACATGAATGTAAGAATATTATCCAGCAAGAACTGTGAACTTTGCTGAACCGATCTGTCTCCAATATATCTTGTTGAATCCCAAACTTGGCATGTTGTCTACTGAGAAAAGCAGCTAGCTCTTGCATGACTGACTGCATGTAGCATTTATCCGCATCTCTTGTCTTCACTGTGGGCTGAAATATCAACAAATGAATGAAGAAGCAACAAAAAAAAAAAAAAAAAAAAGGAAGAACACAGTGGTCACTCTGAATTAAAGAGGCCTTCATGAACTCATATGCCTTGTGCTTTTCTTGCATCCACAACACTCTTGCTAATGCTTGACTGGAACAGAGGTTGCACGTATCTCAATAGTTCATGTTCAGTTGAATGCTTGTGGAAGTCATCAGGAATTAATCCATGGGCTTTACTGGGTTGTATTGATCCCCTTCTGATAATTGATAAGGAACCTGGAAACCCTGGGGCAAAAACAGAGTCTAATGAGATATTCATAGCCAGGTGTGAATCTGTGTTAGGATGTTTTTCTTGCTATTACTTCTCTTTATGTTGCCTGTTTCATCTGCTGCCCTGCAGGATACTTACCAAAGAGGCACATTTGAACTGAGAGTCTCTCCCTCTGCTGATTTTGGAAACAAGAGGAAGAACGTTTGAAAATGCCAACACCATTTATACCTACAAGTCAGGCTGATTGCTGACTGGATGTTATCGTTCCATGGAAGTTAGTGATGTTGAATGGACTTGCTCACAACCTGATTTTGGCTCGCTTTAATATTGAGGCATCTTTTCCTCGTCCCTGAGAAATTTGTAATTTTCCCCCACCTGTAAGAAGGTCCCATTGTACTTTACTTTGGAGAACTGGTTGAGTCCATGGTAAATACAGTCAGCAGCAAGTGTGTTCACATTTCACTACAAAGAACATATGAACTCTTTGTACCTGACACTTTACACAATATGCTCCCTGGCTTTAAGAAAACATTGTTTCATGTTCTTACTCTAATCAGCCTTGTCTGCCAGCTCAGAGAACAGAGAAGTTCATTGTTATATGCAGCTGTCATTTGTTCCATCTCCTTGCTCTTTCTGACTTCAATATCTTTGCGGTATTTAGTGAAAGTAATTTTCAGTTAGAAATCTTCTGCCCTTTCAGTAAGTGCAAGTATAGCACTTCATCAATGGCCGAAGAATTCCAAGCTATCTGGGATGTATCAGGACAGTTGATAAAACCTCACAGAGCAACCTATGATAGTACATCCCATCATAAATAAAAAAAACCAGAAAGGGCCTTTGTCAGTGTTTATCTGTAGTGCTTTTATTCTTTGCCCTTGATTTCCTCTTCAGAAAATTGATGCACCCTTAAATTGAAGCAGGAGGCTTGACAGGTGATGGTTAGTGTGATAACTGCTCAGATTTCATCAGCCAGTGTTTTTCTGGTGGTGCAATTGTAGGAACTTTCAGCTAGATTACCTGTCATCCACTACATCAGATAAAAGAGGGAGAGTTGAAAGATGCGGTTTTGCCACTGTACCATATAGGAAATGAAAAGTGTGAGTGAGGTAACAGTAGCTGAAAAGAAGTACAATTATTTTCTAATCAGGCCATTCCATCAAGATTGTCACTGTTGAAATTTGCAATCATTGGGCAGAATCCATTGTTAAATTTGCATTGTTAAATTCAAAGGGCAGAAAATCCTAAAAGACATAGTCATTCTTACTGTAGGTATTAGCTCAAGCACTACTTTTGACTATCCATTTAATTCTTCTGTATATGAAAAGCAAAGTACAATCTATGTTTAGCCAGAAGAAAATGTTCCTATTTTGAGTATATTTCTGCATTCTTATTTCATTCTTCTTATTCTGGTGCTGTTTCTTTTTTTTTTTTTCTTTTTTTTTTTTTTGTTTTTTTTTTTTTTTTTTTTTTTTTTTTTTTTTGTACTACTGATAGCTCAATTGCTTTGTAAAAAGTTGTACTTCTTCTGTGTTCATTCAGGCAATATTTTTATTTAACAACTAATGCATGCTACTGGTACCAAATATTAAAAGTATATAGTTTTGTCAGTACTTCTATACTGTGAAAAAGATTGGACTGGTTTTTGACCACCTGAAACCATTGAATACATAAAGATGACCTGCGTTTAATTAAATTTAATTGCACTTAGTCGATTTTATATTTTTAATTTTCTGTATAGACTTAATTCTGTGCTTTAGCAATTCCTTTCCAGTGCTGAATTTCCTAAATATAGAGCAACTTAAATATTTTTTGTGTTGTCTATGCTCTGATTTATCTTGGTTATCCTCCATAATCTATTATTCTAGGTGGCTGAGGTCTGTTGTGAGTTTTATTTAAAATGATTACATATGCAAACTCTAAAAAAGAATAAAATAAAAACATAACCACCAGTTTGTTAAATATCGCTATTCCCAATACTGCAGTTGAAAGTCTGTCAGTAATTCTATTACAACAGCTTATTTTTCTGAGGATTATGCAGTTTAGCTATGAAAATTTTCTCTTGGGTGAGACTTGGCAGCTGAAAGTTCATCATGTGACTGCAGCAATTTGTTGCTATTGTTTTACCAAATATTCTCAATTTGTTAGAGATTTGTTGTCAAGGTTATAAGTAGAAATTTTGGAAAATGCAGAAGACTAAATCTACAGTCTCATAATACTTTGTTTGTGCTCTTGTTAATAATAATTTTGCCTATTAAAATGATTCTGAGAGAGTTGCATTTTTCTTCCCCCTAGATGGATAGCCAAGGACACTAAGAGATCAAATGGATTGGCAAAAGCCATCAGTGGGAAGAAGTGGTGTTTTCTCTTAAGTTCTTTGTCTTTATCACTATTTCAACCTGTAAATGGTTTCTGTAAAGGAATGTTCACCCAATGTGCCATTGCTCATGTTAGAAACTGCTAAAAATATTATTCATTAAAGAAATAAGGTATTTTTTTTACATATCCAGACTTGAAATCTACACATTTATGCTTTGGGTGTGATGAATGAAGTGGCACAGTGTCTTTTAATGCAATGAGGAAGGAATTTTCTGAGAACTGCGGTTATCTCTGGCCATTGCAGAAAGCTTCTCATGCAATCCCTTTTCAGGCACATCCACTTAAAAAAGGGTGCTTTGTATACACACGGGGAATTCTTTCTTGAGAAGCAATAGCAACTGCTTGGATCTCAGAGTAGGCAGTCAGCTGAATGTAAGTTTGTAGTGTAAAAAAAAGAGGATAAAAACTAGGAGAGGATTTGCAGAACAGATGAGAAAGGTTAAAGGTGTGGAAAGTCTGCTTGAGAGAGACAAAAGAGATTCACAGAGCCAAGTCAGTCTGTTGAGGAAAAAGTTAAGAGGTCAGTTGGTCACCGTTGCAGGTTTCTATACAAAGAAGAGACTTTAATAACAGGATGTTATAAACAACATTATAACAACTTGCTATAAAGAGATTTTGTAATTTTTTTACAAAAAAATATATTGCAGTGAGCTCTGTGATTTTAGACCATCAAAAATTGACTTACCGTCCTTCATTAAAAAAGACAAAAAAATAGCTAAAACCAGAGGAGATGTAGGCTACCATTTTTCTCTGTATAGAGAGTGCTTCTGCACATAGAAGATGTTTTTAAGAATTTCTGCTGGCTTTTAGCCCTTGAGGTAGTAGAGGTAACATTAGGGTCCATGTTTTTCTCACCTGTATGTAAAGAAGGTGGGATCTTTCATTTTTCATGCACATACTTAATGTTGTTTAGACCAGAACCTCAGGTACAGCAGCTGTCAGACCAGATAGGAAAACCTATTTTCCCTATACTTGACAATAATTTTCTGTTCATTTGAAAAACAGCAAGATTTTCATGATTGTCTTTGCTGGTCGTCTGTGTATCAAATTAGCACATGCTGATCTTCTGACTCAATATGAAAATATCATCAATACAAGAATAGGTGCCTCATTTTTCCTTTTGATTAAACCTATTTTCAGCTACCTGGAAATGTAAGGGGACAATAAAAAGTTGATATAAACAATACAGAAAGTTTGATGCTCTGCAATAGGCACAGCTTTCCAGAAGAGTTTAAGTTCTAGAACTGAGAGTAATGTTGTCTCAGAGAAGACATCTTAGTTGAGACCAGATCTTGGCACGCTTTGAAGGTGCATGCAGTTTTTTTAAGAGAGATAAAATATCCAAAACTGAATAAGTCAAAAACCCCACCTACAATGATAGTGGTGATCCATGAGTCCATCTACTGTCAAGTAGACCAAGTGGAACCATCCAGGCAGACTCCAGTTTCCAATTCATGTTGCCTGTTCACACCTCCTCCTCCCAACGAATTTAGCCACTGGAAAGGACTGCTCATTTACTCCATGTTATAGTTGAATATTATTATTATTTTTATTATTATTAATAATAATGATGATTATGATGATGATGAACAGTGTAAGAGAGATACAACAAAGACACAGTAAAGCTGTAGTAGCACATCCCAGTTTTGGCAAGCTGCTTATTCAGATGTAACTCTGAGTGCAGTGTAAGACCAAAAAGGTAAATAGATGCCAGGGGGAGAAGAGCAGTGGGAGATAAAGTTGACTGACCTCAGTGTTTGACTCATAGTCTATCACTGACCACATCCAGGCATTGTACCTTTCTGTTGATAAAATATCTGCTGATTAAGCAAGATATATAACAAATAATTGGTTGAAATTACTTATTTCTGTCTGGTTTCTTTCTTGAGCCAGCTTTTTAAATGAGGTACATGGTATAAGAAGAGATGTACTCACACTGACTAGATAAAGCAACATTTCATGAACAGAAGTAGGTAGGAAAAGGACAAAAAGGTAGCAACACGATGAGTAGCTTGCAGGAATGCAAATAAAGCACTACTGTGCTGAGTAGCAGCATAGCAGAGCTTTTGCTGAAAGAACAGGCTGGAATGCCTCCTGTTTTGCATTGTTAGAGTGCAGCAGTATGTACTTATACATGCCATTAATTTATACAAGCTTTTTGGCCCCCAAAAAGCCAAATGTTAGAATAAGCTATCTACTCACCCTGTCCATAAATCGAAAAGTGGCTGAAATGATTACACTTGATCTGCAGCCATATTCCACTGGAAAGTCTATTGGCTTGCAGAGGCTCTTGGAGCACATTAACCACAGAGATCTCTCCCAGGCTGGATATACTTAGCTGCCATTTCTGTGCCTCATATTTTTACTGGTTTGATCTTAAAGTAAGGAGTCATTAGGCTGAGAGTTGAGTAGCTGCATATTTTAATACTGGTACACAGAAAAAAATCAAACAACTGCAAAGTCATTGTCTGCTGTATTGGGGGCAATTCAGGAGGAGTGGGGGAATAGCACAGCATTTGCACTTTTATGTGAAGCGTTAGAATCTAAAACATAAAGTTCATTCTTATGTTTTCTATTCTGGAGACATCTAGTGATTTTATCAAATTTTTTGCACCAGAATATTCACTGGGCAATGTTTTTCTCTACTAGGTTAAAATGCAGGGTTTGAAATGTGCAGTGGAAAAAAACCCCAAATATACTTGGTCAGCGTTTGAAGCAAGCGTGTCACTTCAGGGATTAAGTAACAAATAAATTGTCAAAAGAAAACATGGAACATACCATAAAGTTTTGGTTTTGAAAATTGCTTGTTGGTTGTTAGCTTCTCGTCCACATTTTACTTGATCTTTTCTTTCACTGATAATACTAATGTGATGTTCTCAGTCATATATTGACTGCTCTTCTCTACACATTTTTGTATATAAACTTATTCAGATACACAAAATTTCACAGAGAGCCTACAAGATCACAGCTAAAGACTAAGGCATCTGAATGGGCACAGAATCCAATATTGTCTTTTGGTTAAATGCTGATGAATTTCAAGAACTTGACACCAGTTGTTTTCAACACATCAGACTGAATTTCCTAAACTGAGTTCAAATCTGTTTGAAAATGTTAGATTACAACTGTAAAATTGTTGATTTTTTTGTATTTTAAGCTTTTTATATTTTAATTATTACAAAAAAGTTTTCACTGAGGTCTAGAAATCTCTGCCACTAGTGTGTGGCTCTCAAAACTGGGACTATTGTCTGAATTTTTGTAGCCAAGTCTTCATTACTCATTTCTAAACAATTATGGGCATGTATATTTTCTAGACAAAAAACTCTTTTGTATGTGGATGACTGTCTTTTTTAATGTGGTCATGGAAAAATTGCCACTTTCTCCACACAAGCACACCAGTGTGGTTAGGAAAGCAGTATAGCAAAGGAGTATGGCCCTGCCATATATTCGTACTGAGAGAAGCAAACAACTTTCACTTTTCTAGAACTCAGCTCTATATATAACACTTTTGGTACTTCTAATTGTGGCCTAATTGGAATTTGTGCCTGTAAAGTTGACCTCTAAGTTCGGAGCCCCGATTAAAAATAACTGAAGTGTGACCCTAAGATGGTTCTCTATTGTTCCATATACAAGGCTGATTCTGTTTGTGGAAGACAGAACATTGCCCTGTAGTTCAGTATAGAAGAATCCCAACTCACATTTCCCATGCAGTTTGAAAACCTCTTTTACAATATTTGGGTTTTTTATTATTTGTAAATATTTCTTTTTTATTACAAATGCCATCAATTACTAGGAAGACACAGACACAGTATTTCCTAAATTCTGGTCAGGGTTGTGCAACATTGGCTTGATAAAGAACAGAAGGTTTGAGGTCTTGGGTAGTTTGTCAAATTTTTGTTCTTGGTAGCAGAGCAGGGTTTGTTTTGAACAGTGAGAGAATTTTGCTGGATAGTCCTGTTAATTCTTTTCTTGAGCTATGTTTTACGCTTTATTTTACTAAGCAATTCATAGCTTAGAGTTCAAACGGTTTTATTTTGGTGTTCTGAATCTGTACAGATTCTACAAAGAAATGGCAGAATATGGATCCCCTGTAGCAGTTCATGTTTACCATATGCATGCATTTGTGCTCACAGAAATAATTTTAGCTAAAGAGTCTGTGCAGTCGTTGAGCCAGGTATATGAGGTCTCCTGTGTGTTTTTTGCCATTCTAGACTCTCAGACATCCTTTACAGAAAACTTTGCAATTCCTAAACTAGCAATTGACAAGATGAGCTGTACCAGGCTTCAATATTTAACAGAGCTGTACATAAAAAAAAAAAAAAATCCTTAATCAGCCCTTATCCTATATGCCCCGTTTACAGAGGAATATCTTAGAGGCTTGTCATGGAAAAATTGCCCCTCTCTCCACACAGGCACACCAGTGTGGTTAGAAAAGCAGTGTAGCACATGAGTACAGCCCTGCCATGCATTTGTACTGAGAGGAGCAAACAGCTTTCACTTTTCCAGACCTCCTCTGACTCCCAGGGTGTCTCTGTCCCCACATACTCCTCAGTGCTTCTGTAGAGGGTGTGAGGCCAGCTTGGGTGTCTCTGTACCCAGGCAGTAGACACCCTAAATATAAGATGAGAAACAACAGATGGCTACAAACAGATGGGGGAACCTAAGTAACAATTAGATGCTATTGATCAGTATGACGACAGTTCTCATGACACAGTGATATTTTCTAGGGTTTTGTCCAATCTGCTTTAAATGTGGTTCAAACATTCACTGCTTCTTTTAAGCTGCTATTCCAGTGGTGAATTTTCTGGGGTGAAGATGGAAAGAAGAGTTAGATGTATTTTGGCCTTATCCTGAGAATTGGAAGGAGCATAGCACACATTTTTACATCCTGAAATGGATTCACACAGAGTCCACAGTTCCACTCATGGTTTCAGTAAAAGAGGTTATATACGAAGCTGGCAAAAATGAACAGCAAAGAAGGTACTGCTGAGGAGCAGATCAGATGTTAACATAAGATCAGATATTTGTAGACTTGTATGAACTTTGTCATCCTTTAGTGGAAGTGAATGTACACGTGTTTTTGTCTCTGAAACATAGTCTTCTCTGTGTTCAGATAATTTTGTTGCTGCCCCATAGTTCATAACCCACCATCTCATGAATACTTTTCTGGTAACATAGTGCCTATAACATTATAAGACCTCAGCTTGTTTTCTCTCTCTAAGTTCTGGAAGGTTGGGGGTTTTTTGTTTCTTTTTTGTTTGTTTGTTTGTTTTGTTTGTTTTTGAGGTGCTGAAAAGTATTTAATGAATAAAGGGAAGAATAAGAGCCACTTCCCCTGACTGCCTGCAGTTAGAAAAGAGAACCCATTATGTCCCTATTATTGTTCCAATAAAGACCAAGTATTTCTTGATAGGGATGTCACTATTCACAGTCAGGTGTAGGATGCTGCAATGGCTGGCAGGCCTAGGCCAGTGTGGTAATTCCTCTCTTGTGATCAGCAGCAGTGTAGAAGAGACTGACTCCTGACTTGCCGTGTTCTGAGGCTGATGCATGGGCAGCACAAAATAGGCTGTTGGGGTATTTTTGGTTTTTTTCTCTTCTGCCATTTTGCATTGCCAATTAGTATCTGAATCTGTCATTGAATATTCATGCTTTGGATTGTTTTTCAACAAATGTGTTGGGAATTGTGTCTTTCCAGTCCAAACCTCATTTTGTTACAGTATTTTTGCCTATGCTTTAATCTCTCAGGGTGCCTTTGTATTATTTGTCTTTGTTCTTACTGATACTTTCAGCTCCTCCTAAATTACCATTGTTAGCTCATTATGATAGTGAATTCATTAAGATCATTTCTTCTTTCAGATTATTACTGAAGATGTTAAGAAAGACAAAACTATTCTCTCTCCATGGGTAAACCTGCAATACTTCTCATTAATGCAATGCCTTTTCCTTGCAATCTCTTTCCAGCCCACCAAATCCTCTTCTTCAGGATTATATCAATCCATTTTTAAATTCAAAGGTTGTGAGATGCAGCTTCAAGGCTGTAATGAAATCCACATAGGCTGGCTGCATTCTTTGTGTCCCACTGCCAACAGCTTCATCAAACAAATATGTATGTGTTACCTTGAAGTTGAAGGGATTTCTTAAGTGAGTAAAGTTGAACATATATATGTAGGATTAAAATCTTAGTGTTTTTTTCATTTTCTCCTTTTTTTAAATCACACTTTTTAAATCACTCACTTTTCAATCACTCTTCTGCTCTCCACCATTTTGGTAATTTTGGTTCCTTACCTTGTAGAGATCATTAAAAACCAAAACTGTCAGGTCTTTACTGAGCAGAAAATTCTCATTATAACAAAGGAGATATAGTGTCTCTTAGCTGCTTCTTAAAAATTTCAGAATTTCACAAGTAATTTATTTCAAGCTCTTTATTGTTATTATTTGTAAAAGTGTTTCCCTTATTTTATATAGTAATTTTCCTTTTAAAAAAAATTATTAGCAGTAGTCTGACTGAATTGTCATTCATTTGGAACCACTAATTTTGTATCCATCCCAATTTCTGTCTCTGTTTATGTTTGTGAAAACTCTTAAAATTGTGCTTCACTCTTTGGACATTTCCTCTTCACTGAACATCCTAATCAATCCCAGTATTTTGGCACAGTCAATACCTGCTGTTTATTTAAGGTTGTTTTTGTCTTTTACTCCTAGAAACTTAACATTTCTTTTTTTAGCAACTTTCCTTATAAAATTCACCTTAGTTATTTTCTTCTTCTTCTTCTTCTTCTTCTTCTTCTTCTTCTTCTTCTTCTTCTTCTTCTTCTTCTTCTTCTTCTTCTTCTTCTTCTTCTTCTTCTTTTCTTCTTCTTCTTCTTCTTCTTCTTCTTCTTCTTCTTCTTCTTCTTCTTCTTCTTCTTCTTCTTCAACAGAGAACTTGACAATTTTGACCAAATTCCTTAACCCAATTTCTAATTCCCTCAAAATGCAGCCAGATTTCCCAAGCAACGATGGCAAGAATGGGATCATTCAGACTTTGGGCTTGAAGATCCAGGAAAGGACAATCCTGTGCCTCAGTCTTCTCTCTAAACAACCAGACTCTTTTGTCTGTTGTTCACTCGTATTCTAACTCTATCTATTCTGTATTACTTATTAAAGGTTTGGTTGCAAGCAGAGCCCAGATTCATGAGAACAGAGCTCAGACTTCGTCCTTTATGAGGTGTTAAATGACAGCAGTGCTGGATTTTACAGATACAAAGCCACAGACATCTATGCCAGGCTTGATAGCTTTGGTATCTTGTGACCTTCAAGTCCAACAGACTTCACTGGGAACTGCATTCATGCAGTGTTTAGATGCCATTATCACAAGGACAGCATATTCTTTCCAGTTCTGTGTTCTATCTCATCCTGTTAGAATTTGCAGGTTGTGTAACATTTGTCCAAACTTTTCTAGCAGTCTATAAAATGTTACATCAGTTGATGTTTCTCACAGTTAAAAAATTGTCAAAAACTCGCAAAGATCAGGCCATTAAAAATCAATTGTGTTAGTCAGATGATGATATTGTATCTTAAATTCAGGCACAAATGCAAGACCCTTGGCTTTCAGTAAATTGACTTAGAACTGCTCATTTACCTCTGGATCTGGTCTGTGAAATTCACATGCAAGAATAAAATTCTCAAATACTTTTTCCTTGGGCTCCTAAGTAATGGTCTATATGAATCCATATAACCTGTGCATACTTTTCATTTGACTTTTCTATCGTGTGATTTATTTCTTATGAAGAGAAGGGAGGCCACATCATTTTAGCACGGTGTATTTTATGTTTATGATTTTCTTGCAAATAAAATGCATTTCCACTATAGCTAAAATATATTTCAGCTTTGCTCGCTAGTCAGAAGGTAAACTTGTATATTTTGCTATTGATGTAACTTGAAAGATACATGTTAAGTCTTTTGTTTAAAGTACATTTAGAATTAAACAGGCCACATTCAAAGTAAATTATCTAAATAGATTTTGGAAAGAGAAAAGAGTCTGTTCATTTTAATATACCTTCAGAAATATTTTACTTCTTGATGATGACAGCAGCTCTTACTGACAACTATTAATACATTATAAACACCCCATCAGAGTTATATAAAAACATGTCAGTTTTAAAGAGAACATCTTTGACAGCAAATTTTCTGATTGTGAAACAGCTGTGCCTCCAGTACAATGCATTAAGTAGTTTATTCCTTTTAGATAGTTAAATTGTGCATGAAATGTTGCTGGCGCAAGGGCTCCAAATCTGGCCTGATTAGCGAACATCTGTTACATTGGAAAAATTCATGTCTACCCTAATTAGCTGTCAGGCTGATGTACATCAGCCCTGATGGTGAGGGATCCTGTGCTGTTTAAGTCAAACAGGTTTCTCTCCTATCCCATCACCTGCCCTTTCAAATCTCTTCCTCTGGTGTGTTGCTGTAATTAGAGATTGTTGGAAATACAATAGAGCAGGTTATGGTCAGTTATAGTCCCATCTGTGCAATTTTTTTATTCCCACAAAACTTACAAACTGACATAAAGCAGTCCTAGCACTCAGGCTGAGGTCTATATATTTTTCTAATCCTAATCCACTCACTAAATATGAAGACTTTTCATTCTGCTAAAGTCAACACGTTGGAGTGACTGAAAGAAAATTAATAATGGGCAGACAAATTTGTTTTTTTTTAAAGTATTATTTTTAAATAAGGAGATTTCTGGGTTGAATATGAAATGTGGGAAAGAATTGAGGAAATCTCATACAAACATTGTTCCCTGCTATTGATAATTTGGCATCTGTTTACTGGTACAAGTATGGACACAATACACCTGATTTAGTGTGTACATATATACATGTATATATTTAAAGTTCCATAGTAGATGGATATCCTTCAGCTTGGGGTTCCAACAATTTTTACTGTATCTGCAGGGGTTCATTAATTTGTTTTTAATGATGCTTTATTTTGTATAGATACAGAGATCTTATTACTATTTATAGTAGAAATATTCATTAAGGATACTAAGTTTATTTTATGCAGCAGTCCTCCCACATAGGTATCAGCTAAATACAAAAAAGCAGTTTCTCAGATAAATTTTTGTGACTCTTTTAAAAATGGTCCACAGGGTTAACATTGATTAAGAACCTAGTCCTATTCAATGAAAATAAACTGTGTTTTCATTACTGACTTTCCCCTATATCCCAACAGCAAGGATTAAAACCAAACTGAGAAACCCACATTTGTTAAATTGATTTCTGCGGCTTTTTCAGCTCACAGGTTCCAAAACCCAGTTCAGTCCTTGGTTGAAAATCATTGTTTTCTTCATCCCCAAGTATTTTCAGGCATAAAAAGCAAAGTACTAAAATATGTAATAGATTGATTAGTGGCAGAGTAATTAATCCTCATTCGTATAATTTCAGATTAGGATCAACTCCTTTAATTTAAATTTTAGATTTTTAGACTGTTACCTGACTAGCAACTGGTCCATAAGAATTATTTTAAAATATTGTAATAGGAATTATCTTCTTTATTGTGTAGTCATATGCTGGGGGCTGAAACATGAAAATTTAGAGTTGCATCATTTTTAACCAGCCATCCCTTTGGGGCAGAAATGTGTCAGCACCTCTCACTCCTGTATCCTCTGGAAAGAAAATTATCTCTGCTGCTTTGCACCAAAAGAATTGGTGTGGAGCCCTTCAGCTTAGTTCCTGAGTTTACTGGTAGTACAGATCTTCTCTTGTCTCACCCTTCTTGGTTTGTCTCAGAATCCCAGAAGAGACCAGATAGAGTACAGATAATTATGAATGGAGGGCTGTAAAAGATTTGAGAATTGCCTCCATACTTCAGTTTATGCCAGTTTGGGCTCCAGGTATTAAATGGGCTCCAGGTATTTGTTTCATGTGTTGTTTCAAATATTGCTACAGTGGAAGCTCACTGATCTTTAAATTATTACAGAGCATTGACATTCACATTAAATGGCACCTATAACAAAGTTGTTAAAGGAAGTTTCTAAGCGTAACTGAGATGCAGTTAAAATTGGTTGTAAGTGTCTCAACTTTTGAATTTGTAGCTAAAGAAAGAGCAGTTGCTCTGCAAAACTTGCAGTGAAAAATGCATCTCCACCCATGGATAGTGTACACATATATAAATATATATACACACGCACGTGTATGTTTATGATGGTCAGTACTGCCGTCCTGTTGAAACTTTAGAAAAGAACACATTGTAATTAAAAAGGAACAATCCAACTGATAAGTGTGATGTACATTAGAAAGGCAGACAAATAAATGTGATAATGCTCATGTGAACAGATACCAACCAGCCAGGGATAGTAAAGTAGCAGATGAAAGAGTAATGAAGGTGCATTTTATATTCAGATATTAACTGCAGTTAGGATTTCCCTCCCAATAGCATTCCTTTAGCTGGAAGTGATTCTTTACTGCCCTTAGTGTAACAGATTTGGCAATGAGGCATGTTGGACATGCACAAAGTTTTTGATGTTAGGATGTTGAGGTACATGAAAGATGGGGAATAGTGCAAAAATGAAAGTGCTGAGATTGATTGTCCCATGTCAAATTGCTGTCACATTGTGTGGATGGGACCAAGCCAGTAAAGGAGAATATTTAAAAGGTAAACAAATAGGAAATTAAAAGATTAGGAGCCAAAATGAATGGAGAGGAGTCTTGCTTCAAAGTAGCAACAGATTAGAAATAAACTGCCTGAGAACTGCAATTGTATCTGTAGCCTTGGTGAGGGATTGTCACTGAGGGAAGCCTGTAAAAGGAAGGTTCAGCTGAAAGGCATTTGGAATAGAAGCAGAACCCTCTGAGTAGTTGAAATAAGTGTTTGTTCTATTGTCCTTATTGTCTTTATGTTCTGTTGTTACTTATTGTTGTATAGACATCAATAGTTTTGCATGCAATTCCGACTGCAATACTTAATCTGCTTTCTTTTGGTCAAAATATTAGTCAAGTTGTAGTAAAAAATCTAGCAGATGTCTGGTGGGACATTTGAAACACATCAAAGGTAAAGCAGGTATCTCTCACGTTGCTTACCTAACAATTGCACTTGTGTTGTATTTAACTAAGCACCTAATGCCATTCAGCACTGCACATGGCACTCCTCTTCCTTTTGATAGAGGCAACAAAAGGTTGGTGACCATTGTTCACTGGACGTGTTACACCACTGAAGATGCTGTGAAATGCTTTCTTATCAATTTTCTAGTGCTGGCAATCCTTATCAACTGAGTGGTGCTGTTCAAGGCCAGTCATTTAAATGAATAGTAACTGTGTAGTTAATGGATCTACTGCAGCTCAGGATGCAGCATGGTAATGGTCCTGTCAGTGGAACAGCAATGCCCAGGGCAGTTCATGGGATCAGCCATTCCTGACTGCAAGCATGATGTAAAAGACATGACTCCAGGAGCTAACAACGTTTGAGCCATCAGCATACATTTGTTGGGCTCTGGGAAAAAAAAAGGTAAAAGTGTTCAGATTCTCTGAATCTTGCTAATTTTCAACATTACAAGGTCCTAGATGTCTGAACTTCCAGTGATCTGACTATATTTTGAATCAGATCATAAATGGATCTCTTAATAAAGTTTTGGGATCAAAAAGCTGACAAAGGACATGCATTATTCTCAGGATGTGATGTCACAGAAAAAGTTGTTACTCTCCCATGTGAGCTCAGAGAGAGAGAATTGCTGTTTTATTTGATGCTGTAGCCTGCTGAAAAAGAATAAATCATTAAATATACACCATAAGTCAATTCTCCCTCACAAATTGACAAATTTATACCTGTCTTTAACATGGGAGCCATTACAGGGGATATCAATTACTTCAAAAGTCATCTTTCACATTTGTTGGCCTTAGATTTGTAGAGATGTGTAAAGGTATCTTGTGTTCTGCACCAAAACCTGAGGGAATACCTACAGTTAACTTTTGGGGCTCCCTTCCCTAAACTATAAACCAAGCCCTAATCACAAATGCATCATCTCATGCAGCAAACACATTTTGGTATAAATCTTGAGTATAATTTACATTGAAAGAGAATGGATCGATATTTGACTTTTATCAGTTTGCATCCAATTCCCTGAAACATAAAGTGTTTTAGAGCATCAAAACAAGTAAAGAGCACACTCAAGTTCAAAACAGTTTTGCTGGAGGAAGAGTTGAAAAACAGTTTTGCTGGAGGAAGAGTTGAAAAAAAATTAAATATAAGTTTTGGGCTGACATAATCCGGGTTAAATCTGAAAAAGAAAAATACTTACTTTTGTAAAACGAAAGGCTATTTTATCACTCAGAGAATGTCACATCAATTGTAAAGCCATCAGCCTCAAGGCTTGTTGGTGATTGCTTCATATTTACTGTTAGTCCAGCAATGGAGATGGTACTTTTACAGTCTTTGGACAGACTAGTGAGTGTGACATTTAAAGTGTTGATTTTTGCAGCACTTATGTTAATTGTTGTAATTTTCCTGATGAACCACCATTCTGGTTCCCTGATGCAGCCAAGATAGTTTTACATTTTCTATGCAGGCCTCTTTGCCATTTGGTCTGTGTAGTGTCAGCTTCGAGTGCTACTGAAAGCAGACAAAATTGCAAGCAAATTGCATCAGATTGCCAACATTGTGAAAAGGTAAATTGCTTGCAAATCTATTTAAACCACTGCCCTATTTTCATCAGCTTCAGTACTTGGTATTCATGATTGCTTAATTGGCGACCTTTCCTATTGTGTAGTGCTTTATGGTGTAATGGAAAGCGATCTTTACCAAACCAATTACCCTTTTTTTCTCAGCACTACATTATTGCTGTGATTGCAACTGCCAGTCCTTTGTAAATGAACTTTCTGATTTCAATGATGTTTTTAAAATGTAAGATAGAAAAAAGTGGCATTCATATTGTGTGATGTTCTATTTTGAAGCCTTTTTGTAGTCACCATTGTCTGGGAAAATGGACTGAAGGGTTACACAGTACCTACAAATATCCATGTAACTATTATTAATATTATCATAATGTCTCCCTTTGTACAGCAGCTCAATTAGGAAAGGATAGGAGAAATATTTTGTCACCCTGTCAAGTGCACAGGAAGTGCTTTTGATGCCTCTTTTTTGACACATACATTATCTCCACTAATAATATGAGATTCCTTTTTAAGACATGGAAATAAATATACAAAATCTTTGCTGTTATAATAATTCAAACCACCATAACTTTACAAAATATATTTTTAAAGATTCTTAGCTTTTCCAGACATTTAGGTATAAAATATTTTGAAATACTGTGGGCAGTATAAATAAAGGTAAGTGTTACCGTTTCCTTGCACTAGAACAGGGATTGTAGCTATTTGTCTAGTAAATACAGACATAGTGAAAGAACATAATTCAAAAGGTGCATATTATCTAGTTTGGTTTTGGTTTCAGCAATAACAGGATGCAAATGTTGGAAAATGTTCCTGTGCTGACAATAAAATTGAATCCTATAAATATGGCCATTCTCATTTATTTTTATAATACAGGATAAAAAAAATTTACAGAATTCCAAGAGCTTACTTTGTGTATTTATTTATGTGATTTAGGAAATTATATCGTTACTCATAAGTGGCGACACGGAAAGGGCTCTACAAGTAATTTAGTCATTCCCTAATATGGTACTGTAAGTGCAAATGGATGCATCGTTCTACCCCCTACAGTTAAGAACTCTGCTGCAGTGACAAAAAATTGAAAGGATTTATTTTACTCTTTGTTCTTTATTCTTTTGCCATTAAAAAAAACCCCAAAAAACAAAACAAAACAAAACAAACAAAAAACCAAAACCAAAACCAAACCACCATCTTCTGGTCAAGATTTCTGATGATTTTAGTATTTTTGTTGTGGTGCATTGATTTATTTACAACTGTGCTCTTCAGTAAAGCAAGTGTTTCCCAGTTGCATAGTCTTCTTTTTTATTTGAAAGAGAAAAACATCACTGAAATCTACTGTATGGCAGTGTGATTCTATTTCAAAACAGTGAAAAAACTTTATTTTCTCTACTTTAAAAAATGGCAGAAGTCACTTACACATTTGGGTTTCTGTTCTATACCCATACCATGTAAGCCAGCACAAAGTACTGTGTATGTATGTATACGTTGCATGTATATATGAACACAGTGTATGCATATGCACATGCACATGCACAGAAGTTTCACAGCTCTACTTCTACTATCTACTGAAAGTTTTTGCCGGCAGAAAGGAAGGCATCCATACCTCCACCTTTGTAGAGCGAAAAAACCTTACAAAGTAGATTACCCCAATACAAAATTAAAGGTTTTATTTAACCAGAAAAACGTAGGTGGGGGAAATGACTGAAAGACAGAAATCCAGGAATAAAATATTTGGAACTTCTTCACATAAATGTGTTTATAGAACATACAAATTGTCAAGTACAGCCTGTTATCCCTCAATTTACTCTGCAAATGTCGTTCGGGCATCCTAAGTGTTGAGAGCGAGGATGATGGCTTCACCTCAGAACGGAGTTCTGTTCTTCAGAAAGCATCTCCATGATGTGGCAGCAGTGAATAAGTGGACATTCAAACCTGGTATTACTGATGCACAGAAGCAATTCAACAGCTGAAGAAGCTGGCACTGATGGAGCCCAAAGGTGAGGAGGGACTTTTAACTTGGCACAGTGAGAACAGTGTAGCTGCAAAGGGAGGTCATGGCTTTGGGACGGGGCAGGTTCAGTAAAGTATCAAAATAACAGAACTGGTAGCTAATTCAGTGGGATGAAGCACAGAGAGGAATGTGTTGAAGGGTTTTGAGAGTTATAATAGGCATATATAAAATGACAGAAAATTCAAAGGGTTTGCTGCAGACATTTTGCATTGATGGTGAAAAATGATCTGTGGGGCAGAAAATGTTTCATGACACAAAATGAACTCTGTGTCCATATTGTGAAATGGAAAATTCCAGATAGTGTAAAGTAGATGAACAGAAGCAAGGAAGCACTGTGTAATCTTTTTCACAGTTCCCCTTTACTTCTTTGTTGAAAATGTTCTTTAAGATGTAATTGTTGCAGTGATTTCAGTGTTGACTCCTTGCCTTCAGTGCTATAAATGGGATAATGTTAACAATGTCACTGCAAGTTAATATTGTGATCTGTGACCACACTGTTGTCCTGAATAAAATTTTAAATGATTATATTCATTGCTGAACTACCAGGAACCACTGCCCCACTGCACAGGTATGTTACATATGTTGTCAATAGGATTTTTAATCCTATAGACAAATAATTCTGGTTACTTAGACTCCTTTATTGTGCACAAATATCATAAAATAACTGTAAAATTAGGGAACAGAATTTTGCTGATGGTTTGAAAGTTACAGAAATCCATGAGGCTTGCAAAGTAAAAGCATATAAATGCATTCAGAGAGGAATACATATTAACATCTCTTTAGCCATTTTGTGGAGGAATGTCATTAAGCCTTGTTAAGCTTATAAAAGTAGGCCTGATTAAATCCATCCATTTTTAAAGTACCTGTGCACATATGTGTATGTATATAATATGGATATCCTGTTTTTCATGTTTCCTGACAATGAGTGGACATCTGCCAGCATGAGCTCTGTGATGAGTGCTGCTAAGCTGAGTATAGCAGAAACTGGCTTGGAAGCGTCCTTGATTGTTTATTGCTCAAAAAGGTAAGTGGGCACATCACTGACATTTAAACTGAGTATGGGTGACAAGAGTAAAACAGCAACTTGCATTCAGAATTTTTCTTGTGTCTAAATAAAGTTATTAGAAAAAAAAAAATTACTCACTGTGAATGTGGTGAGGCACTGGAACAGGTTGTTCAGGGAAGTTGTGAATGCCCCATCCCTGGAAGTGTTCAAAGCCTGGTTGGATGGGGCTCTGAGCAACCTGGTCTAGTGAAATGTGTCCCTGCCTGTGGTAGGCACAGGTTGGAACTATTTGGTCTTTAAGGTCCCTTACAATCCGAAACATTCTATAATTCTACGATTCTATGGTTATTGTATTCAGAGTAAAATTATACCTAAATATTACAGCAAGTATCTGTATGCTATTTTTTGATAATGAATGTGGGGGGTTTTACATGAATTTACAGTTGTTACCAGTTCTTTCATGCAAATGGGAACTTCTTCTGATCTTGGTTGATACAGAGCCTAGAGGGACTTTATTTACCTGAGAAAAATTATCTTCAAAAAGACAATCACTTTATAAATTCTTTCATCCTATCAGCAACTGGGTAAAAATTTGGTTAATCAACAACTTGTGGATATTGGGAAGTCTACTTAGGTGCAGGTTAGAGGCTGATGATAAGCACGGAGGCATTGTTTTGTACGTCTCTAAGTTTGCAAAGGTCTTTGATATCCCTTGGAGTACAAATGATATGTGGATATAAGATATCATTTGTACTAATTTACAATTCACATGGCAATATGTAATCTCTCATGAACTTTATCAGTATGACACGACAGCAAACTCTATCACAAAATTTCCACATTTCTCTAAATGAAGAGGGTGTTTCTCTATGACAATATTTGGTTTTATTCCCTCACATTTATGCCCTAGACTAAATTATAGTATTTTGTTTGCAATTTTTTTGTCATATCATGTTAGCCTAATATACCACTAATATCATTTTAATACAGAAATTTTAGTATTCCCACTCATGGGATGATACCGTAAGTTATCACATTAGCCTGCTATGACTTTTTCTTGCTGGATCAGTTACTACCCTATAATTACATTTCTACCTTATTTTAAGTCTGATAGGTACCACCATTCCCCACACTTCTGCATTTGAGACCCTACTCAAACTCCATGTTACAAAGTTCTACAGCTGAAGAGGTAATAGTGATCTAGTTAACAAATTTTAGTACCATATTTGCAGGTATCTGCGAGTTCAGTCTGCTATGACACAACAGCTATGCTTGAAAATTGAACTTTTATTTTCCAACTTAGAAAATAGAACAAAGGGAAAGTATGATTATTGTAAAGCAAACAAACAAACAAACAAACAAAAGAACAACCAAATCTGTGCTGCCACAAATTAACTGGAGTTTCTGCAGCAAATGAAAGAGGAAACCTTTCTCAAAAGCAACATTAAAAACTCCTTCTCTGCCCTACCATTTATTTTTTCCTGTCATGTTCTATTCACCTATTCAAATAGATTTATAAGACTTCAAAGGAAAAGGAAAGGTGAGGAAAAATCCCTGTATCCATGTTGACAACTCATTGCCTGCAGCCTCCCTGCAAGGTGCTGTCTGGGGACACTCCCCTCCATGGAAGGAAGCAGGAGAATTTTACTGTCCCGGACCAGGCAACCTCTCATACTTGTTCTGACCAAACTGATGAAAGAAATTTTTTCTCACTGCTTAATTTTTTTCTTTTTACCTTTTGTAAGATAAAATTTTATTCCTTGCCTTAACTAGAATGGTCAGAGACCTGGTGTAGTAAATAGATGAGATGATGAACCGTGCAGTTGTCTGGACAAATCATGTACTCTGATTCTTTGAGCTGGATTATTTCCCATCCCTGTATGCCCAAATTTGCCTCAGGTCTTCAGCAATGTCTTAGACTCACAGTACTGGAACACCTACTCATTCAAATATTCTAGTTTTGCAGTTTTAGCAGTGGGAGTCAAGTAAGCAAATGAAATACCTGAATATGTTGTGTTTTGCTTAGAAATGGGATTGGGTATATTTTAGAAATGTTTTAACAGTACAATATTGTCCTCAAAGGGCATCTTGAAACTAATGCTTACTCCAGTTAACCTATCCATATAATTGTACACCTGCCCTTTGTACAAGGACTTTTGCACGTGCCTTTTTGGGGTTTGCCTGCTTAAAGCAGCTACAGCCTGAGAGCTGATTCTATGAGGTTTCCATTTAGATGTGGCTGCTGTTTGGGAGTCCCCCCTTCCATTCCTTCTAGGACTCAGTTCCTGCTTGCATTTCCTTCCACCATGTTCTTACTGAGACCTCACAGTTGTAATCCAAGGCCTGAAACTGGCTGATTTTTTTTGCCTGCTTTCAGATTTTTAAGAGTGGTGTATTTTGCCCAAAAATGTGTGATTTTGCCCAAATTTGGTTTTCAAACAAGCTCATTTGCAACCATTTCCCAAATACTTTCTTGAGGTTCTTCCCTTGTAAGTTGTGACTGGGTGCCTTTGAACTTTTTCACTAGCTGAGGAGGAAAGATGTATCTTTGATCAAAATAAAGTTGCAAGAGGACATCCAGAGGTGCTCAGTTTAGCACAGTTGGAAGAAGGCTGGAAGAAAACCAACACATCTGACTAAAACCTGTAGTATCTAGGAAGTGCATTTTGGCCCTTGGTGACATTTTTTGAATGGTGCTTTCTGTGCTTCACATTCTGGTGTTTCTGATGGTTCTTCAGCTTCTGTGCATAAATGATGAACAGTTTATGGTTGTTAGGCGAGCAGGTTTACAAAGCATTGGGAAACCGAGAAATTAACTTTTGATTCTTTGCCTTTCTACTTGCTGGTCATAGTACCTTTCCCTTCGCTGCAGTGCGGGTCTACAGAAACAAAGGCAGAAATTTCTCTTTGATTATGCAAACCACTGCAGTCACTCCATCAGTGTCCCCAGTCACAAGAATATCTGTTCATTTGGGTGATATTCTGCAATGTCATGTATATTCTTTCAGTATAGACTTCTGACCTTCTGACTCTTTGGGGAGTGTCACAGGTTCTGTCAATGCACACGTTCATCCTTTTAAAGGGGAAGTATCAAACGAGCTGGATCAGCCATGCTGGATAAAAGCTTCTCAGCACTTTCAGTGTGTAAATTAGACATAGTGCTGAAATAATATGTCTCCTGTTGCATGAAAGGATCATTTAAAAATCAGAAAATTCTCTGTTTAACCTAGCACCCACTGATTCCTGAAATTTCTGGAAGATTACTATTGTTGTTTTTATGATTCAGTTTTAGTAGCACTAAATTCGTTGCCCATATTCAAGGTTTTAAGTAATTTGCTCAGATTTTATGAACTAAATATTCATGCTGATGCATAATTTGCTTGCAACCCACTGCAGATGAGTGGGCAACTTTTTTGTTGCTCACAGTTTCAGAGGAGCAGGTCTACATCAGTGCAGATTAGTCTGATAGGACACATTCCCCTCTAAAATTTATCAGGAATTGTCTATTCCTACCATTAACACGTATTAACATTGGTATTACTAAATGTTTAACCATAATGATTTTATTTCCTTAACCACTTTCAACATACTTCATAAGAGAGAACTAAGGATTTGTAGAGTATTCAATATCTTTATTCAGAGCTCACAAATTATTGATTAATTTAGTAATACACTTTAATTTCTTCATGTTGCTGTATTGTGGTTTTATAGATTGACTGTAATTTTGCCTACACATGCCCTCAGGATCTCAGAAACTGAAATTCATAATTTCAAGGAATTTACACTAAATATATTTTGATCAATTAAAGTGCATTTCAACAAAGAGATCATAAGAGGCCAACAAATGAAAGTATATATTTTTTAAATATGGTGCAATTTCCTTTGGATAATTTTCCTGGCTTTTAATTGCTAAGTAGTGCACATGTTCTTTTAGTTCCGGGCCAAAAAAAAAGTTAAGCAACAAGAACTCCTGGAATTTAACGGGAATTCTAGTGCAAATCCACACAATGTAATTAGCAAATAATACAAGAAGCAGTGGTGATTAGCATCCTGGTCTGAAAGGCTACTGATCTGAGGTCTCTTCCTGCTTGTTGAGTACTTGCTGTAGGGCGTGGCGAGCTCCTGGTGAGATGTGACCTTTCTTGAAAATACAACAGCCTTCATGAGAAACTACTCCAGTACTTCTGTCTCTGACCTTGTGCTTTGGGGATGCTGAGATTTCTCCAGAATGAGCAAATACAGAGATACTTTTCAGAATTTTCTATATTTTGGTCTGGTTGATCTGGTGTACCTCGCATGATGTGTTCTCCAACTAGTTCAGGTATATGGAAGAAATAGGATGTGTGTGATGCTGCACTTATTGCAACTCAGCCAGAAATATTCATTTTTTGCAGGTGGCAGGTGAAATTCACTGGGGTATTAAAGAAAAGTTTTGATGAATAGCTGCACATTCACTTCGCCTAAGGTCTGTTGTTGCATTTGAACTGTAAACTGAAATGACAGTCTCTTGCGTGGCAGAACACCCAAGAGAGCTCAGCAACAGCAATGCCACCTGTTATTCATTGCATGAGTAGTGGAAAGACACAGGGTTCTACCTGGTAAGAGAAGGTATAAGAAGATATGACTTATTCCTTCCTTTACTAGTGAAGAGATTCTGACACAGATTATGTGTACATTGAAAGGTAAATATTTCCATTGTGTGTTTTACATGCTGTAGTGGCAACTATTATTTCCCTGAGGATCTTATCATATTTAGCAGTGTTTAAATTTTATGAAGTATTGAATTGCATTACACCTTTGTTATTCCGTGACCACCATCAGTTTAAAAAAAACAGATGAGATGTATTACTGTGTGAGAAGTTTGAGAAAGTGTGTAAAATCTTATAGTTTATTCTTGACCAAGTTATATAGCATATATGATGTTTTTCCAATAACACATCTCTTTAAAAGCTAAAGTAAAAAGCTTTATACTTTGGGAAGTTAGAACATCTTGAAAAATATACAAAAACATGTTAAAGAAAGTAGAAACAATTACCAAATATATAATTATATCTGTAAAGGGAGGAGGGTACAGTAGATTTTCTGGCTTACTAGTGAGTATAACTTCAAAACATCTTGAAGAATGTCATCTGCTGCTTAGGGGGATGTCACTAGAAATGCAAATGATTATAAATTTTATAACTAGCTGTGAGAGTGAACCTTTCCTTTTCAGCAGCAGATGAAGTTTTTATGGTGTCCTTTACTGTCCCAGGTAGTACCTACGAATCTTGAATACAGGGATTTAAAAGATCCTATGAGGCTGGAATCCAGTGAATATATTTTCCTCACCTGACTCAAGCTGTAGAAGCACTGCATCACCAGAGAGCTCTCCTCCTTGTGTGTCAGCCAGGATAGACCTCTTGTCACTCCTATTGCACAGGCTGCAAGCTGAACTGCCTTTGGCAAGGGATAAGTTGGTCTAGAAGGCCAAAAATAGGGTGGGATGAATTGCCTTCCAAGGTCCAACGTTCCTCTCCACAGGTTGCTGAGGAAGGTCAGCTAGGACAGGTCAATTTTAGAGCTCAGAAGTTAAGCAATGAACTGTCTGTTGCCACACTAACAAGTCTGAGGTAGAGTCGGGGCAAGAACTGAGCCCTGAGACCAAGTGGGAGACTTGGGCTCTGGACAATTTACAGTATCTTTAAACAGTCCAGATTTTCTATGCTTGCATACTCAGCATTGTCTGAGATTAGTTTCCTTGAAGAGAATTCAGATTAGTTTGACAGAAGCAGACACATCCTAGATTACTAGTTGTGTTTGAAATGTTTAACCTCAATGCAGACTTTGTTGGCAGAGTTATTCAATACCTATTTTTCTGTATTAAAAACAGATGCTTGACTTTAGTCAGAGCTTGTGGTGTCTTGGAAGACCAGGCCAGTTCAGTGTCCATTTCTACAAGGTAATCTTCTGGTCACGTCAAATGTCCATGTTATAATCATATAAATCAGTCAAATAAAATTGATTTAATTTAGAGCTTGTTCCTATCCTCATTCTGGGAGAAAATGCTGATTTCTTGTCAGGCTTATGCTGAGAGCAGCCAGTGGCTCAGGTAGCATGAGACTATCCCACAAGAGAAGAGAACCAGAGGCTAAAAGAGGCAGAAACAGTATCAGGGGAAGATACCTGCAGGGAAAATAAGTGCAATATCCCTCACAAGATGATATTTTTCTAATTTCTTGAGGGTTGGTCCCACTGTGTCAAACAATCACAAATGAAGGGTAAGGAGAAAATGTAAAATAAATCAATACTCATCACACTGGTTTTTGAAACCGTAGTAATTTACTACCATAGTACTTGAGGGCAAATCATACTGAGGTGTCATAAATAAACCATGTAATATTTGCTTTTCTGCATGTTGTCATATTTCTGTGTATCAGAGTCTGGCTTGCAAGTCAGCTATCATTTTATCTTGCTAACAATTTGGTATCAGTCTTGTTTCTTCATCCTTGTTTCAAGTCCAAAAATTACATGTTTTTACTTCCACTATCATGAAGAATTAGGACATCGGGAAACAGCAGAATCCTCTACTACAATGAGTGTTTGTAAACCTTTGGCTACAGTTGTTCTGCTGGCACAAATAAGAAGAATTTATATATCTTTTGCTTATTAGTTTTTAACCCAGTGAAATATGAGCAGGACCCTTAATGAATGAGGATGTAATAAGAGCAGTTCAAAGTCTTGAAACTGTAGGCTGTGGCTTCTTCTTGTGCCTGTTTCCTTGACAGGCTCAAGAAGGATCATTTTAACCTACCTAAGAATAATTTTGTTGTTGTTGTTGTTTTCACAGACCAAAAAAACCCCAAAAACTCACTTGAATACCAAGTGCAAATAAAATCTCATCCAGTAAGTAAGAAAGCAGTACAGTCTGAAGATCAGAAACAGCTGTTTCACTGGCTAAAATTAAAATCAATGCTTGTGTATGCAGCTGGATCTGTACAGATTCTTCTCTCAGCTCTTAGGAACACTTGGGCTTGTTCCAAGAGAGAGGAATCTTTTGTGCTATACTCTTACTCATCCCAGTTAAGTCCGTTAATACTAAGTATTAGTAGTTGAGCCTTGTGATATGCTGAACATCCCAGTTCTCCTGGAAAGCAAAGGAAACAGAGGATTCTGATCTATCTTGAAAATATGTAATGTCTAAAGGGAACTGTCCTCCCCCTGCCCCGGTATTTTGTCAGATGATCAAAGATGATAAAGAAAACAGCAAAGACCAAAAAAGAAATGCTGGTTTTGGGACATTCCCTAAACATTTCAGCTCCTGGCCCCGCAATGCTTCTTTTAGGTACTGAAGTGACCAATAAATCACTGTCTGAAGGAGATGACAGACTTAAATTTAGAAAAACCTGCTGATTCTCAATTGTTCTCAGATACGTGCTTGTTCTTTCTCAGCTCTGGTCTTGATACTTCAAGTGAAATGCAGCAAACATTTTCTAAAACAGGTCTCTCCTTTGAGCCCAGAATGGACTGCCTTGAGTGCAGAAGAGACCTCTCTTTCTTCTTTAGTGTAAAAAGTCAGCTGGGAGGCAATCCCTAGGCACAAGATGAATTGTAGTGTGGAAGTTCCCTTAGCCAACTACTGCCTAAGCATCCCAGCTTGTGTCTTTTCTGTAATCATTGCATTTAATACAGCTACTTACTTGCACAAAAGAGCTTCCGGATACAGCAATTTCCACGGAGGGCTGTTGGGGAATGTAGAGGCCCATCATTTAGCTCTGATATTGTTGGGTTGTCAGAATTGATCATAGCTCTTGACGGAACACCTCTAGGTTTTTTTATTGAGTGCATCAGAGTGACATTTCACATTGTTTAAGTAGGAGTGATCTGTTAGTTTATATTTTATCTAAAACTGCAGAGCAGATGACCTTCCTCAGGGTCTAAATACGTGAATCCTATGTGCATGTTATAATTAATAGTAGAGCTAGGAGAGAAATTCATAACAAGGGGCCGAAGAGCTGGGCAGAACAACTTGTCAAAAAGAAGGAAATTCCACTACAGATTAGCTTATTTTTAAGCATGTCAAGCTCTACATACAAACATGATATATTGCTTCCTTGTAATGTCTGTTTAGGCCCAGATGCTCGAGGCACTGTCAGGGAGTGCTGTAAATTTTGTCTGAGTCAGGGCAATTCTGATTGATCTCTGAGTGTAAAATCGATAAGAAGACACTGTCATTTTCTTAAAGGATGAGCTAGAAAAGGAAAATAAATTAAGACTCCACTGAATGTCTATCTCCAGTGCTCATTAATTCAGTGTGGTCTGTACTTTGTTAACGTTATGTCCACAGCTTTAATCTTCCAGGTGCTCTTCCTGCAGATAGTCGACAGCAGCCCTTTATTATGTTATGTATATTTCATCTACACGTGGTGAAAAGAAAATGTCTGCCCTCTTCTTTCCCCTAGCTCCTGATTAATCCATTTTATTATTTTTCAGAAATACATCACTTGGGTACTGATTAACTTAAAAATGGAAAGCCATTGTCTTTCTTGCATGTCCTTCATCAGAACTAACACACCGGCTGCTCATTTGTCTTGAGTTGTTACAGCAAATAACGACTACCAGGCATTTCCCCTTATGTAATATACTTCAGGAAGATTAATTTACTTCTGTTCCTTTTCTCTGCTTCTTTTTGGTCCACTAAGACTTTTTTGACGTGTTTTGTACTCACTCCCAGCTTCCACTCTCCTGCTTCCTCTTCAACATTTTACAGCCTGCACTGGAGCAGCAGTGCTAAAACTGACCATTATAGTCTTCAATCGAAGTCACCCAGTGCTGCTGCAGGCATAGCTCCATTCTGGGCTGACTTGCCTTGCTCTGCACTGGTGAGTCTGAGCTCAGGGGATTGTCCCTTAAGAATAACAATACATTGTCACTTCAGTCCCACAACCTCCTCATGCACAAGAAGTCGTCTTGAAGTTAATAGGACTGTTAACTCTCAGGGGCATAGGACACTCTCAGGAGTATAGAATAAGATGCTGTTACACTGAAATATAAAATTACTTTTATTGCTAAGAAGTCATTTCCTCTTCTACACATGTACTCTCAATGTAGAAATAGCTTCTAAACATAAGTAAAAAGTCATTTTATGGTCCTGTTTCTACTTCACAATGCTAGTATCAGGGCCCAAATAACACAGTGACTATCAGTGATCAAGTTAAAAAAAATACATGTAAATACTTTCTGGCAAGAAAAAGAAATATTTTCCCTATTCCACCCCTCCACCCTCCCACCCCCCATCTATTCCTAATAACTAAAATGGTATTTACTTACAACTTCATTATGTACCTCTAGGGTACATTGATTGGGAAAACAGAGGTAGTTAAAAAAGAAGACCTTTTGACTTCAACAAGCATTTAATGCATATTCGTGCAGCTTCTTATTCCCATTCCTTAAAAAAGTACAGTACATGCCTAATAGTTAATTTTCATGGAGAGGCCATTGGTGGCACTAGACCTTGGATCATCTCTTTCCTAGTTGAACAGGCTTCACCTGAGCTAAAGGAGTGGTTTCAGTGAGCTCATCAAGCAATCTGTAATATTTTATCTGAAAATTATCATTCAGTACTTTTTCCTGTATTCACTGAATTTTGAATTTCAGAGAAGCTCAGAAAATATTTTAAAGGTTGCATTCAGTGTATTTAGAACTGAATGTATTCAGCTAAACTCAAAAATGTTATGTGCTTCTTTTACGTTTATCCTTGAAAAGGGCATAAGTCAACTCCTAGGTTTTCTTCTGGTATAATATAAAAAAATTTATACTTTGAGAACAGCTCACTAGGGGTGGTAGTACTCCAAAAGGGTTGAGCCTTTGTAAAAATCTACTGTTCTTACCGCAAGGCTACTTCCAGTAACATCTAAAGCAAGAAAAACGCTTCCCTGAAACACTGTCAAAATGTCTTTTACAGTATTTAGTTTAAACTGTGGATTGTATCACCCTTGTGTATTAGGAGAGAACCAGATGCCTGATTTGCACTTGACATGCATGGCCCAATCTCCGAGTTCCTAAGAAGTCCTGATTCCACGATGTTAGCAGAGATACTGACTTTGCTATATCTGAGGAAAGACGCAAAGGTGAGGTCATGGGTAAAAACCCTTCAGGGCAGAGACAGGATATATGGTATTCTGCTGCATCTTCCAAGCCACCCATCAAGGCAATCTGGATTTTTAAACAGAAAAAGCTGTAAACTTCCTCCAGACAATAACATTCCACATTAGAAGGATAATTTGGTGAACTAAATGCAGACAGTAGCCCCAAATACAGAATTACCTCTAGGTTAGATAAACACTGATCTGATTGTTGTCTGAATTACGAATCTGTAAACCCTCTGACAGCCAGCTATTTGCAAAGGCAATAAGCATTTGTGATAGGAAGGATTTTGTAGTGGTTATGCTGCCTAGCCACATATCTAGATCAGCTGAATTTGGGAGTCCAGTTAGAAAATCTCCATCAAAATAGAATTGCTCCAACCAAGCATTACTGAGCAAGTGTATTTTTCAAATACATTTTGAATGTGACTGAAATACAGCAATAACTTTATACACTGTATCATAATAGACATTTTTATACTGTCCTTGAAAAATGCACCTATAGTTGAGTGGATGGAATGGATTTAATAGTAATATATAATATAAATACATGTAGTAAATATATAAAGCTGTGTATACAATGCACATAACAAATGACAGTACATGTATATTCCAGATTGCCTGCTCTCCAGAACTTCTGCTATGTGTATACTTCCAACAGTCAGATGATCAAACCTGTGCAAATTTATTTACCCACAGCAGGTTCAGAGTGTAGCATTTGACATCTTTTAACCAAGTTTTTAAAACCGTGCCTGTATATAATTGAAGGACTTATAATGAATTTTTGTGATCTTATTTTGCTAAAGAGGATCAGTTCTAGCTCTAGATCTAAAAGCTTAGAGCATAAACAGAAAAAAACATCTACAGGTTTTTATGGAGGAAAAGCCCACCACGAATAACCACACTTCTACTACAAGAAAAGCAAAATTCACCTTACTTAAATTAAACTTCTTGTGGCTTTGTTATTTGAATTAGCATTCCCACTGATTTTGGTGGATGAGTGTAATAATTCCTGTTCTGTTCTTCTATCATGTGACTAAGCTAAATAAACAGTAACTGTTCCAAAAGTTGATACTGAAATTCTGAATATAACAAATAGGGCGATAGAAATGTAGGTTTTGGGCCAAGACACTTAGGCAGTCTAGATTTCCTGTGGGAATAGTAAGACATTTATTAAAAAGTATCAAAATTATGTCTAGCTGCTTTTCCACAAAAATTCTTGACAGGGTTAACTACATCCTTAAATACAAAACAAGAGGTGCTTTTATAGCTATAGTAAGGATTTGTTTATGAGACTCAACATTTTCTTCAGTCAGGCTTCCATTGACTCCATGGAAACAGAAAATCAAGTTGGATCAGGCTAATTTAAGCACTATGAAAAAAGGTTAGATGTACAAAGCATATTGATATGGATCTGTTTATAAAGGGGTAATAATTTAAAAGACCTAATGTGTTTAACACACAACCATGCCTATGGTTGCTTAAAGGCTTAGGATTTTTGCCAGTGTAACCATGTCCTGGTGTTCTGAGCAAAATTATTTAGATAGGAATCACACTTCATTTTGAAAACAGAATACTGTTGTACAACTTTATGAGGTGTTAGTTACTGACAGAATGTCACACATTTGTTGATGTTTTGTTTAACCATGTTTAGATTTCTATCAAACAGATTTAGGATAGATATCTGAAAAGCAAGATGGCACACAAGTTCTTCTGGGATGAGGGAATAGAGATCCAAAAGAAAAGCTACATGAAGGGCATATCCAAATGATTTTAAACCAAGGCCTTGGCCTCAGGGGCAAAAGCATAAAGAGAAGTAAGATAATTAGGAATTTGCATTAAAATAATAAGGTGAGTTTAGGAAAATCTGAGCTTTGACACAGTTCATTCAACTGGGTCTGTCATATTGATCTACAAGATTTATTGTTACAGTTAGAAATCTACATAGAAAGGGTTTGTGTAGTTTATGGCAGTACTAATTATCTGTCTTGTTACTGTACTGCACAATCTAATATTTCTCAATCTAATTTTATACTTTTGTTATTAAACATCTGGGAATAAATTTTCAAAGCTGTGAAATTTATCCCCAGCTGTTCTGTGAACACTAGTGGAAATAGGTATACCAATCACAATGTTTCATAACACTCAGCAGATAGGTTTAAGAACTCACTGCTCTTTCTGAGCAGTAATTCATTGCTTCTTACAATGAATTCGTGCTTCTTACATATAAATGTCTGCAAATTTATAAAAGGCTGTGTGCTATTGAAACCAACAGGTTACTTTCCTTTGACTTCAGTGGGGGGCAGGATTGATCTGAGAATGTGACCAGATTGATGTTCTTTATGATTGTGCATACTGAGAAGTATTAATGAGAACATGTTTTACAATATGTGTGCTGCATGTGCTTCCCATCCCATGAAACCTCAGAACTGCTGTATGGTTATATATCTATGGTGTGGCTGGAACCCATATCCTTTTGGATATGATTAGCAGCAGTAAATCAATGTACATGTTTATACTGTATCATGAATCTCCTTTTCTACTAGAATGTTTGAAACAGCAGCAGATGACTTGATTTTGTGAATTCAAAAGCAATGCTTGCTACAACAGGGGGTATTTCCAACAGTGACTGCTATTGTGAGGAACTTGGTTTAGTGGCGTTATGAAGGCATCATAACATCCTTGCCAGGTTTGCAGGTTTCTCTCAAACAGCTTGCTTTGGTTTTAGACACTCCTTGGGAAACTCTTGAGTTGCTGGCCTCCAGCAGATTTCACCTGCCATTTATCATTCATATCAAGGAACCAAAAGAGAGAAAATGCTTCCCTGTCGATCAGGAGTATTAATATTTTACATATTTGAATCACTTGCTTGTTCATATGGTACCCTTTTGGGACAGCATTTGAGATAACACTTTTTTCTGTAACATTGTCAAAATTAATTGTATTATGCTTCATAATACAGGTGTTGAGCATTCACCTCACATATGCTGAAATAGCAACCACAGGCATTTTTCCATCTCTTCTGGGAATCACCAACATTTGAAAGCACAGGTGTTGCTTTAGGTAGTTTTACTGTCAGTCCTTAATACAAATGAAAAATCACTAAGAAAAAGACAACAATGAAAGAAAGTATGTAAGTTTCAGCATGTAAATGGGCTTACAAGGAAGATGGAGAGGAACTTTTCACAAGGGTGTGTTGTGGTAGAACAAGGGGGAATGGCCTGAAGCTGAAGGAGGGTAGATTTAGATTAGAAATTTCTTACACTGTGGTGAGGCACTGGAACAGGTTGACCAGAGAAGATGTCTGTGCCCCATCCTTGGACATGTTCAAGACCAAGGCTGGATGGGGCTCTGAGTAACTTGGTCTAGTAAAAGATGTACCTCTCCATGGCAGGGGGGTTGGAGCTAGATGGTCTTTAAGGTCCCTTTCAACCCAAACCAGCATCTGATTCTATAAAAATTGAAACAACTTCTTGGGGGAATAAATTCCTCTGTCAAGCACACTGTTTGAAGGGTGTATTATGTTATGGATGAAAGGGACTTGTGAGGCTATTTTTACTCCGGCTTTTTCCTTGTTGCCTGGACCCTTTTCCATACATTACTGGTTGCTGTCAGAATGCATGTCTGAAATGTGATTTCCAAGACATCTGATCCTTTCTCTGTTCTATGAAACACATGACAAAGAGAGAGCAGCTACACTGCTCTCCTTCAAATGCATGTTCACAATCACTTTCTGATACTCATCTGTTCTCTTGCCATCACTTGGGCACCCAACACTACTCTACATAGAATCCATCAGGAGACACTTACTAATCAACCAAGCCCATAGAGGGTAGTTACATAATGTAATGACCACAAGTCCATTTATGAAATATCAAAACAAGGATAAAAATTTATTGCTGAGAGATTTCCTTGCTCTGTCTTCATTTTGTTGCTTGTGTAATTTAGGTCTTGATGTTGCTGTTGGAGTCCTGAAGGATTTGTCTAAAAAAATTACCATAAAAACACGGCAAAGCCCTGTCAGTGTCTTCTTTGTCCCTTGCATTCTGCTCCTCCTTGTTGACAGGACCTCTGTTTTTCTAAGACAAGCTGCCTGCAATGGTGGCTGGAAATCAGCTCTTATCCTTCTTTACACTCATGCACAAACCCAGCATTCTCCACTTTTGTAAAGCAGGACAGTAATCACATGAGCAATCCTACAATCCACCTTCTTTCTCAATTAGAGCAGCCTGTACAAGAGACCATGTAATGTGTGACACACTGCAGAGCCATTGCCCTGAGTATCAGGTCTGGGATCACCCCTGCCATAGCAAGGGTCCATTTGTACTCCAGAAGTTGGATCTCTGTGGAAGCAAAACTATTTCCTGCCTGGCTGTTCAAAATGTCTGCCTTTGCAGGTACAGGGAAAGATTTTAGGTAAATATCCTTAGGTATATGAAAAGGCAAGAAAATCAGTAACACATGCTTTAATATAGTGAGCTTAAACTAAGTATCTTTTGCAAAAGCCTTTTCTACAAAGTAGTAATAAAATTAAACAGGGAAGAAGTGGCTTACCTGAACTATGACTAGTGACCCTTATCTCCAGTAGGATTTTCATTACTTGTCCAACTCCAACTTCAAAAAATTCACGTTTCTACTCATCAAGATCAGTGATAATTACATTTAGCATCTTTTGTTCTTTTCTCCATTAGAAAATGTATTTCTAATTCTCCCACATTCTACATAATCTTTTTTTCCCAGATTTTATTTTTTGCTTTTATGACTAGAAAAATCTCTCTTCTATGCAGAATAATTGTTCTCCAGTGCCAAGAATCTTCCCCACATCCTTCGCTAAAGAAATCTGTTGATTCTCCATTTCCTTCTTTTCTCCTGACTTATTCAGGCTGTATATTATATGTTATCAGTTTTACTAAGGTGCTTAATTTCCAGTTAATTTCAAAGGGCATGTGGTAGTACAAATAATATTTGTGGGAAAAGTAGCACGCCTTTTGTGCCTTGTAAAGTCTCTACAGGATCCCTCCACACTCTAGGGAAGTGAAGACTTCCATCAAGGCTGAGGTACCTAAGCAACTTCACAGCAACTGCAATTTTACATTGGTGCTCAGTTTGTGAGCAACCAGAGTTCTCTGGCTACTGTATTTATCATCCTGACTCCTACAGTCCTATGCCTACAGGTAATACTTGTGTGACATAAATCTACCCCATGCTGACAAGAAGTAATATAAAACCTAGATCTACAATACTTTTGTGTGACCAGAATCTTTCAATCAGGTCAAGATATATAATAATTCTTGGATGTAGCTGAAGCATCCCTTCACCTTTGCCTTTTGACTGATGTATAATAGAGCACTGTGCAGAAGTCTGGTAATGCTAGCCATTAAGTTAAGCCTGCTTCTTGTGATTGAAGAAGTTTCTAGAACAGAGAGGCCCAGAACCCACCTTATTTATATATTTTGATAGATTTTGTCATTAGGAAATCACAAAAGTCTATGAAGAATAAAGCTTCTCTTAAACATGCTTACAGCCTTGTCCTGTGGACCATTTGTCCATTTTTGAGCTAGTGTTCTAGGTGTGTATTCGTAGCTTTGAAAGGTATTAGAAGTCACCTCAGGAACCTTTTAACTCTTCAGTTACATTTCTAGCAAGAAAGGAATCTATTTTTATCCCAGATGTGATCCCATTTAATTCTTGCATGGGATAATAATGAAATTTGCTCGCTTTACCATTAACTTACCTTCTCTGTTTTTCCCACAGTGTCTTCTCTGAAGTACCTGCTTATTTGTACTGTTCAGAGAAGTTGGTGCTTTCAGTAAATTCATCTCAGGGCTAGCTGCTGGGCACCATTCCATTACCGTGATGACATTGGTGATTGTATTGCCTAGAAGTATGACCACATAGAAACTTATTGGAGCAATGCATGTAATGAAAATGTTTCATCCTCCCATGGTCTGTTCAACTGAAGGTACCTGAAGCTGTCTCATCAGTTGAAAACATCTCTAAAAGATTCATAGTCTGCAAGGTGAACACATCGTTGTTAATTCATTAATTTTTTCATAATTTTCCCAAGAAAAATGAGCAAGCTTGTGCCTCAAACACTTAAAGCAGCTGAAATGTAAGGACAATTTAGACATCTATATGAAAAAGACTTCCAGAAACCCTTGGACATTCACAGAATTCTGTAGATGCAGATCTATACATCTCTTATCTCGGTGCTCTTCTCTTCTCTTCTCTAAGCCTGTTTGTAAGCCAATTATTTTGCTCTCCTTCCCAGTAGTCCAAGCAGAAACACCAATTTCCTCTGGTTTTGCCTTTTCCCTTTCCTGTTTTCCCTCACTATTAACTTTTGTATCCTTGTCTCCTCAAAGAGCTCAGAAAGTAGTTTGACTATCAGTTGGCTGCTTGGGCACTTCCATTGCTGCAGGAAATGAATTTGAGCTGACTGGGATCTAGGATCTGCTTCCCTTCCTACAAAGCATGGTCTTTGCTTGTGTCAACCAGGTTGTCTTTTCCACAGAGATAACCTGGATGTCGGGAGAGTAGAGGACTGGCCCCTTGCAGCCCTGTGCAACATCGCTCCTCAACAAGTGCAGCCTGGCCCCTGGACCTGTAGGAAAAGTGGATTTGTTTGCCTGAGGCTGTGGCCTGTGCAAGGTTGTGGCACCTCCTAGATACCCACTTGAAAAACTGAAGCTCTGAAATCTGTCTTGTGTTACCTGCACCTGGCACGGAACATTTTGAAGTGAAGAATAGTCAAGAGTCACCACATGCAAGTCCATATGTGAACCTGGCTCTAAGGGCTGGATGAAAGACGTCCTTTATCCAGGAGATGTATTTTTCCTTTGCTGTTTGACTATAAGGACTGATAATAACAGTGCACCCCTTAACAAGGTTTGATATTTCCAAATGTCATCTCTTCTGGCTTCATGTGCTCTTGTTGATTGTTCTAACATCTTAATTAAAAGTGTAACTTTAATAATGAACTTATTTTTAGCCTGCTTCTCTGAGTGGTGTATTGTATCAAAGGACAGGCAATTCAGAAAGCAGTTAGCTGTGGATCAACAGTGACACAGAGCACTTGTGTAGTCACTGGGGGTCAGTCAGTACATTTCTTTCACACTGGTGCTAGTCAATCACTTTTGTTTTCCAGATTAATTATGTGGCCTTTCATTAAAAAATGAGGCATTCTGGTTTCTTGCCATTTTCATTTCACTTGTGTCTTTGCCTGGGTGAATTTTACATCAGGGCCTTCTCTATGTTGTGCTTTTCCTCTTTTTTAAGCAAGAAAGTGGAAAGGATTCAAATAGCCTAAAAACCTGAAAGGCGGCTAGTCCATGGTTTCTGTATATCTATAAAGAAAGATAATATAAGCTCCTCTTGCAGAGGTGAATATTTCACCATGCTAATGTTATTGTCTCCTTTCTCTTCATGTTCTATAGTTTTCTGTAAAAGCTGAAGCAGTGACTATATTCAACACCTGCGTCTTTAACAGCCACTGCAGTATAATTACCTTTCTTGAATATTCTATAGAATTGTCAAACAGCAATTTTCTTTTTCAAGACAAGCTTTTGAATAATGCCGTTTACATACAGAGCTTAACTTCTTTTACGTTGAAAATCTAATTATAAGTATCCAAAATTTACTGCGTGTTTGCTGTTTAATAATTCAGTCTACATAAAATTGCTAAAACACAGCACCTTTAACATTTATTCTGGAGCTGAATCAGCACACTCTTTATTGGACACTTTTTCAGTCTTAAACGTAATTGATTCTGTAACAATATTTTTAGATTTTTCTTATTGTGTTTATCTTAAATTTCCATACAGAGGTACAGACCAAGAAGAGAAGCTATTGATAGAGGTGCTTAATGTTCTTTTATTATTTTCTCATTCAATGAATACTTATTTTGTGCTGGAAGAAGAATATCTCAGCATTTCAGTGCGGAAATCTAGGAAAAACACTCCAGCATATTTTATTCTCTTTGGTGTATTATTCACTGGATATTTAATGCTGATGTTGATTGATTAGATCAGACTGTAGATAATTAGCCAGGAAATCTTAGAACAAATCGTGGCTTGAATTGTACGATGTACCATCATCCTAGTCAGGCTACTTTTGCAGTCTTTGTGATACAAACAACAATAGACAACCATTTCAACTATCTCAAGCAGCACAACTTCAGCATTCTGTTAGGAAGCTGACATTAGACTAGAAAATTAACATAACATTGTATTATTTCTTACGGGTGCAAGCTATAAATTAATGTTATGAAATGTTATGAGCGTATCTGCAAAGCTACCTCTTACAAAAATTAAAGAGTATTGTTATAATCTTCCAATTGTCACTCTGGGAATTCCTGTGTTGTCACACATTATTTTCAGCGTATGGTGAGCTACATTTTCCTTCCCAGCCGCTCTTCCGGATTTCAGTTCTCATTGCCAATTTCTGTAAATCTTTTGTGTCCTTTTTCTAAACACATCCTATTCTTAAAAAAAGAATCCCTCAGCTATTCACTCTGCAGCTCACAGTGAAACCTTCAGCTTTACTTTTCAGATAGTATATTCTATGAATGCATATAATAAGCAAGGTGAAAAACAATTTTAAAGACTATTACACTTTCTGCTGGTATCAATGTAATACGAGACAATTGCTGTGTTTATGATTCTTTTTTATTTCTGCAAGTGGAAAAATAAACCTTTCATATTTTAGTCCTATTAGTTTCAGTTCTTTTTTTTTGTTTTGTTTAAAGATCTTAAGTATGCCAAAATCATCACAAATTCTTGAGGTTTTTGAACATATCCCCTTCATGTTGCATTGTGTCATGTCTGGTTTAACTTTTCACTGCCTCTTTCAGGAATGAAAAAATTCTCTGTGGGGAACAATACAAATGTGTGTAAAATACCAAGCTTCTGTTAAAATATGAATTTCAGGTTCACTACTGGGAATAAATTACATCAAATAAATCCAATTTTTACAACAACTTTCTGAAATGGTTTCTTTGAAGTGATCCATTTTGAGTAAAATGTGTATATGTGCTGGCAGTAAAAGCTATATATATATTTGGAATCTACTTCTTAAGAAAGCACTAGATTTTAAAACACATCCAAATCAAAGAAGTAACACTGTTTTCCACAGCAACAGCTTAAATTTTTATGTGGTTTACCTCATAAGATCTTTCATGGATTAAAGAGTAAGAACAAGTTTTCTCCATTACAAAATTCTCATTTAATCCTTATCCACACTTAGTTTATCAAATTAAATTGGACAAGATTGATGCAGGGGCTTTTTAAGCCAGACATCATGTGTAAAATCGCTAGACAACAGATTTTAAAGGGTGCCCACCATGACTTGTCACATCATCTTTCCTCAGCCTCAGCTGCCCTTGCATAGTCTTATGCAGGGTCAGGATTCTTCTTGGTGTTACACTATGGACCACTGCAGAGAAACAGAGCTGCGACACAGTCTCCAGCAGAGTTACTTATTGCATCCTCAGCCCCCTTCACCTGCCCCAGCCATTCAAAATAACATCACACCATAAAATATTCATGAACAGCCCAGTGCTCCATCGAGGGCCTCGCTTCTGCAGGTGGCTGTTACATCAGTAATTGCCCGATACTTCCCTCCACAGCGTAAAATTGTTTTCATTATGTGTCATGCACACAGAGCCAAGCAAATCCCTCTTGAGTGGTTTCCCAAGGGCTAGAGGGAGGTGGTACTTAACTTAAACAGGCGCTTTTGGCTTAGATTAAAAAAAAAGAGAAAGAAAAAGCCAGTGAAAGCTCATCATTAACTCTACTTCTAACTGCAACAAAAAGCAGAAGCTCATGCAAAACTCTCATAAAGATTATCCTAAATGTCTCAGTTACTAGGAAGAGCTTTAGTGGCTTTAGCTGTTCTTATGATACTTAAAGCTGCTTCAGCCAGAGAAGAGAATAACTTTCCACCTGACTGAAGTTCCCATGGTTTGCAGTGCAAGGCGATAAGCAGGTTTCAGCAATAAACTCCTGCATTGTGAGACAATAATGCACAGTCAGGTCCCCCCATTTTGATTCAAGGGTGTCTTTTTCTTTCCCCCCTGTGGTGGACTAATCACAGCTCCACTTTGTTTAATTGCAGCAAAGAGAGAAATGTGTTTAAGAAGTCATTCTGGCCCTCTTTAAATGAATGCTCAAGTTCTTCAAAGACAACAAACAGGATGCATAATAAATAAGATTTAATTTTCAGATCAAAATAGGCAGAGTTAAAGATTTTATTGACTGATGTGGGAGAGAGAGATGCTTCTGAAAAGGGGGAGGAAAAAAAAAGGAAGCAACAAGTGGGATTAAAGTCTTGGGTTTTATGCAGCACAAGCTGGTTTTGCATGGTGGGAGGATCAGTACAGGAATAAAATCTTTCCAGAATTAGTGGTCGGTAGCCTGCCGGGCACTTTGCTTCTGATAAAAATGCTTGTAAAACTATGTCAACCCCTTGATAATTGACACAGATGCACCCGCTATGGTTTTCAAACTAAGACCTAGAAAACCTTGGGCGCTATGTATTGTAAATTATGGCTCGGGGTCATGAACTCCGGAGTGGTTGTTGGAGGGGAGAGGGTGGGACAGAAAAGTGTTTATCAATCAAAAGTTTTCTTTCTGAGTTTGACATGACTAAGCAACAGCCCAAGTGATTGGGAGAGAAAACCTCTTAATTCATTATTTTTAAAACTCTGTTGTTCTTTTTTTTGTTCTCCTTCCACTCTGAAATTATGATCACTTCTTAAAGGCAGGCATACATACACCAGTGGAAATCAAGTAGAATCATGACAAATTTCTCCAGTCCTCTTCTTTAAAAAAAAAAAAAAAGATAAAAAGTCACAGTTTATTGAGTATGGTCTGTGAAACATATAGTGAAGCCATTTTAAATTTGCTTCAGTATACTTACTAAGGTCTGATATAGGAAGGAATGCATATTACCTGATTTGATATAAGCCAATTGATAGTTATGTCATCTCTTTATACTCCACATTTTGTGAAATTAGTCTTCTATGCTGATTTTGAATTCTATCAGAAGAGAAGTTGATATATTTTTCCTTAACTTCTGGTGGTAAACTACTATGGCCATGATTTGGTGTTCTTTCATTGCTAAAATTCACAATTGCTGGTGACCAGGAGCTGTGAGGTCTCAAAATTTTGAGCAGGAACTCGGGGTGCATGAAATGGCCATCAGGAGCATCTGCTGTAGGCTTTTTTCCCCCCTGTGTTAAATCGGATATGTGAGGTTATCTGGAATACTGAAAAGCTATACTCAGAAAGTATTTTTTTTTATATATAATGAATGATGGAGTTCTTTTTGCTTCTGGCAACTATAGGCCTTTTCTGAATACAGCAAATGACTGTTTCAAAATGAAAACCACTATGTGTTTGAATGTAGTATTATGCCTAGTTGCTTTTTGAGTGAAAGGCGGCTTTAAAAAGTTAGGTATATCATTGCCAAAAAGGGCTACATAGTATTGTCAGCATTTTGAGAAGGAATAGGTCCTTTTTTCCCTGAAACTCCATTCTGGACAGCTGTTAGTGACTTACCAAACTTTTCATATGGATATGTATGGTAATGACAGGCAATGAACTGGAGATGAAGAGACCCAAACACAGACCGATCTCTTCAGTGCACATCAAAAGCCTTTACAAAAGGAGCAGTAAAAGAGGCAGTGATGGTGGAGCCTTCACTTTTGTACACTGAATTAGTTCTGCAAGCAATGAAACTGATCTTTTCTCCTTGCCAGAAAAGTCTGGTGATTTTTGTGAGTGCTCATTAGCACAAGAGGCATTTGTGAAGATAATTGACTGACGCTGATACTGCTGGCTGTCACAACAGTGCCAGCAGTGTATGTGCGTTTTAATAGTTGTATTTTTCCCCCTTTCTTAGATATAATGCTTTCTGAAAGATACTGGCTCTCTAAAGCTCTACAAGCCCATGCAAAGCAGGGAGTTTAAAGAACTCTTGCTCAGGGAATCTTTCCGCCTGCTCTGCTATCTCTGCTTGCAGGGTACGTGGGATAGGTAAAGGGTGCTATGGGGGCAGAGATGATATGAATGTGGTCAGCTAAGGGTCCCATAGCCTTTCCATATGGGGAAATATTTGAGCCTCACCTTATGGGAAAGTGTTACTGGACAAAATAATGGCAGAAAAATTAAACAAACTAGATTCACGATCAGGAGGAAACAACCCATGCAATGCTGGACTTTAAGCAGACAAAGAGATCCATGGGGGAAAAGCAGCTTAGTTGTTTGAGTGTGTGCTTAGCCTTGTGCTGTGCACACAGACCACAAAATCCAGCCATACACATGCACGATCAGTGCGCTGAAAAACACACGTCTTGCGTATCGTCAGACGCGTTCCAGAAACCTCCAGTTTCAGAATTGTTCAGAGCCTGAGACTCTCTTTTTAACTGAGGTATATCGGTAGAGGTAAACTGTTGCATGACTGCTAACATCTCTCTGCTTCAGCAGTACAACTTCATGGCATGAAGACAGTGTAAACAGAAACTGAATTTGGCCTGTTACCTCGTGTGTGTTCAGAATGAATTATGATCAGCAGTGCAAGCACATATTTTTATTTGGTATTTCTGATGACAAAAAAAAGCCAAGAAAAAATTTTAAAAACATTAATAATTTCTCTGACCTGGTAATTCAGTTACTAGAAAGTTCAGAAGTGATGAAATTAACCCACGGAAGTGGTGTTTTCAGACTAAAATATTTTGAAAGAAGGACTTAAATTTTTCAAACCAGCTTTGTTAAGCATTTTGAACATATAAACTTCATGGGCTTTGATTTGAAATATTAGCTACTTTAATACTTTAAATCCCAATGTCCTGAAATGAAAAGTCAAAATCAAAGTAATTTTTTTTTTTTTATTTCTTACCACAAAGCCTTGCTTCCCAATGTACTTTAATTCTTTATAGTATTTTTTTAACATTTGAAAATTTGGGGTTTTCAGTTTAAAATGGGAAACTTGTTTGAAATCCAAAATTCTCACAAGATAGGAAAGTTGCTGTCCACAACCAGAAATAGCTCCCAGGAGTTTATTGATGTCAGAAAAAACTGAAAATAAAAACATAGCAACTGGTAGTGCATTACTTTTAGCATATAATTCTGTGTTAGCACATAACAGTAAATTGAAGATCTGATTTATGAGAAAATTAAGTACGCTGTTTTTCATCTTAAATTTCTATTCAATTTGATTTTCTAAATACAGTTCACTTTAATATTTCAGTAGAATATGAAATCTGGGTTTTTTGAAGTGGAGATTTGAAAAGGAAAGCAGCTGACCAAAAAGTTTTTAAAAAAGGCTTTTCAACTGTGAGTTCATGCCCTGAAATAAATGTTGCATAATACTGTCACCATTTTAGCAAGTGAGATTATGCTACAAAAGACTGTAATCTATATATTCATTAATGTCTATCAAGAACAAGATTGTGTGTGTGTGTGTGTGTGTGTGTGTGTGTGTCTGCAGTATCCTCTGTGGTTTGTCATATGGCTTTATTGACACATTAGGGAATGCTGTATTGCTGTACTGCTTGTGAGCAGCAAGAACTATGTAGTTCTTCTTTAGATAGCACCTAATGTGCCTGCATCTCTTGATCTGTTGTGCAAAACACAATTGCTTATTTTACACTAACATTGTGAAGGATATTTAAGGCATCTCTGAGGTCAGTTAGTCTCTAGTTATGACTTAGCTGTCAGAAACGAAACTTAAAACTTGTTTTAAGTCTGTTTTAAATCTTCCCTGAGAAATGTGAGCTACTTAATTCATAGTGAGCAAAAAAGTATCTAAAAGCTACAATTTTATCTCTAGACTTTTTCCAAGTAGGAGCTGCCTATTGCCTGGGGAGATTTCTTATTGTGCTGTTTGAAAACATCTGACTGTAAACCTCTGTTAGTACCAACTACTGATTCACAAACATCCAGCACATTATTATTAGTCTCCTGAGGATGTCAGGTTGTGAAAAGAGTTGCATGCATGGATTTGAAAGATGGCTCTCTAAAAGTGACAAATAGCAAAATGTATGCAGAGATTTTAGGCAAGATTGTTAAGGATGAGGGTGTCAGTGCAGCGGTTTGAGATCCATAGTAAATTCAAATGATGTCTCAATAGATGGTATGTGGGTATTTCCTTTTAAGAAGAGATTTAGATATGGTTTTGTGGTTTATTTTAGAAGCATTTTAAAAGAAATAACAGTTGCAACAAGTTGGCACAGAGCACATTCACATTTTCTGAAGTGATGGAAGACATGAGGGTTCAATTTCTGCTCAAGATGAGGTTAAAAATGCATGTCACAGCTAGAAATTTTATCTATGATGTTAGCTTAGTTTTGAAAAATATTTTATAGCACATTTCAATGACATTTGATATCATCAAGCTGTACTCTGGGGCAAAAGTTCCCAAATCTGGACACTACTCAAAGGATACTTTACCAGGAGTTGTGTCTTCCTAGGACTTTTTATTTAAAACACAGATACCAGGCCAGTAGTCTGTGAAAAACAGCCTTCTGGTTTTCTACTCACTATGTTTAAACATGCAAAAGACAAATGAAATAACAGACTTCCTGATAGAAAACAACATGAGGAGAATTTTGGGTTCCATGCAATTCTTTTTAAACAGTCTCTCTATTTTCTTCAGCTTCATGTGACATTTAATATCATCTTTCTAAGCTTCATGACTGAAAATCCATTAACAGCCTCTGTTAAAATGAAAAAGGCACAGAAGAACAATTTGAGTTAGGATTTCTCTTGAAAATTTGACATGTCAGCATTTCATAAAACATTATTTTCTTGAATTGTTATATTTAAGGAAATGCTATGCTCCAAATAGCAGTCAGTAAAACAGAGCTGGGGAAGGGATGGCAGGATGTGTAAGAAGTCAGTCAGCCAATTCAATAACTAGAGGAATACTCCTGTTGAAAAAGTAGCCAAGGCTTTCCTCCTCTTTCTGTTTCTATCTGAGGAATCACAGCCAGGGAGTTTGCTAACACTGTAATTACAACTTCTGAAGTGACCAACACTTCCACACCTCCCCCTGACATGTGCATACTCTCACCTCAGCCACCCAGCCAGAAGTTAGGCAGACTAGTTTTCATGACTCCTCCCTCACTTCTAGCCCATGTAGTGATCATCCTAAACCATCATTGATCTGTAGGCAGCACATACCACTGTGATTTTTGTTTGCCTTTGCACAGATCATGCAAATCTAACGCTTTCTTCAATGTGTTGGCTTTCAAAATCTCTCGATGATCTTGGCATAGCTTCTAAGGAGAGATCTCACCCATCTCATAACCATGCTCTCCTATAGTACTGCAGCTCACAATTGGGAAAATACCCATCACCCAAACCACTTATTCGAAGTATGTCCAAGTGACCCTTGTTCTTCCAGACAGTAAGCTGGACAGTCACCCTTTTCCTTCCTTCCCACTCTTGTTGCAGAACAGGGACAGTAATCTGGGCTGTAATCTAAATACTTTGCAGGCATGAGGTGAAAGGAGGAGGCAGCTGTAGGCAGAGCTCAGAAGGGTAAGGAGTCAGGTAGCAAATAACTGGGTGCTCACCTGCTGCAAAGCAACAACTTCCCGTGCAAAGAGATGAATTTTGGAGTACAGAAGGAAATAAAAAACAAAGTCTGAGCCTCTGAGGCATGCAGTCATCTAGATCCGCAATTATGTAGCTGGGGAAATTCATACCTCAGAGTTGGAATTCCAAGTTAATTGCAGATTGATATGTGTCACACTCACACATTATCCTGACAAAGTAAGAACATGCAATAAATAAATGTAAGATTTTGACACAGTGGTTTTCCTTGGGTTTTCCATAATTGCATTCAAGATTATATGATTTGCATGAAATATGTAGCATAAAATATTGGTAAGTCATTTCAAAGGTATGTCTTTATTATATTATTTGAATATTTTACCAAAACAATATTCTGTGCTATTTGCAGCAAGTGAAGGTGAAGATAGCATGTGGCACTAATAGGTAGTATTATTACCTTACTGGATATTTCCAGTATTTCCCCTTTTTAGGGATATGACTCATTGGTATTGAGGACCTGGAAGCAGGACACTTGTTCTGCAAGTGAAGCCTTCTGCAACATATTCCCTGTATGAGAAACTACAGTCACAGGTGGAACAGAAGGTCCATCACCATTTTTTGAATACTGATGAAATGAACTCCAGCTTCTTAGACAGGAAGTTAATTTTATGATAAAATATCCATTATGGAATGAAGAAACAAGTTGTATATTTGCAAATGTTCGGTGGCAGTTTTATTTCAAATTTATTCTTAATGGGTCAGCTCGAGACAGTTCCTTGGCAGTGAGAATCACCAATACTGGAAAGTGCAGTCTATGATTTTTTTTCAAACAGGGTTACAGAATCTTCCAGTCTTCTTTTTATGTTCTACATGGGGATGGCTCTGGCCCATCTGAAACACAATCTATATTACAAATGATATTTGCCCTTAAAGATCAGTCTCAGGGCTCAACAAGACAGCCTATTTAACCAAGATGAGGTACAGCACACACATTAGACACTGAAAGACCCTGGAAGAAGTTGATGCAGGAAGATTATAGACACATAGCTGGCATCTGAGTGTGGTCTAGTCGAGGAACAGTTTATTTCAAACAACATAAAAAATATCTTGTATGACACCAAAGCATCACCTGAAGGTCTGTCATATAAACATAGATACTGTGTCACTCCAGTTAATGAATGAATATGATAAGAACAAAGTTTGAATAGGAATAGCCACAAGTAGATGACTCCTCATGTAGGATTGGTTTTCTACATATTCTGACATGTCTTGGTGAAAGCTATGTCTGGGGACTTGTAACTACCACCAGATCTCCTTAATGTAAAACACATTCTGCGTTTCTGCTATTTTCAAAATTAGCCAAGAGCATGTGTTTGTTTCAATGAATGTCTTTCTTTGCATGAAATATTTCACAAATACCATTTATTGCTATGTGCTTGATTCTTTGCAAGGTTTCAAGACTATGATTTAATATCTTAGATTGTCTAAACAAAGCCCTACTTAAAATTTGCTCAGGTTTGCTTAGAAACCCAGAAACCCTGTAATTATAGGGAGAATTTGAAGGAGAAAGCAGTTTCATTAACACCAGAAACTGCTGTTTATGCCCATGAACTGTGCAAAACTGCAGTTTCAGAAATCCTGCTGAAATAATCCTTCAGTGTACTCAGTGAGCCAAAATAGTAAAGAAGCAGTACTTCCATGTGACCTCAAGAACTGGACCCATTGCTTTTAGATTGTGTCTAACCCCAGATTAGATGATCTACAATGCCTGAAGTATAGCTGATGCAGCACACCCTCATTGTTGTCATCTGTCTCCAGCAAAGGAACAGGGATATCAGAGCTCCTGCTGGTGCCATGAGATATCAGTGGGGGTTCAACCTGTAGATGCAGGGCTGTGCATGGCCTTCAGTTTGTGTTTGTGTAACCTATGGTTTTCTTTCTATTAGGGATATAAACTTACCTATCTAACTGCAAATGTAACCTCTTTGGCACTGGCCTTTCTTCTTGCCAAGTACAGTAATTAGGGATATGCTTTCTCTACTATGCTGTGTGGGGTTTTTACAGTGCCTTTGAAGGGTGCCAAATTGACAGTCGTGGGGTTTCAGGTCCTCTCTTTACCCACAGAGCCATTTCAGCCATTTGGGTTCTGAGCGAGCATTATTTGCACATATTTAACTTCAATGAGACCGGTATCCGTGCATGGCAGCTAATGTTGGGGAGAAACAATGAGCTGAATTCTCTACTGTTTGTTTGTTTGTTTGTGTTTGTGTTCATATTGAATATGAGGAAAGTGTAACTTCATTAAATTAAATTAAATTTTATAACAATCAAATGATTTAGGTAATAAAGGGGGGCAAAGAAAGAAAATGCTCCATTTTAATAGCTATAACCTGTAAGCAGTGCTTTATCTTGCTGCTGCTGTTGTAAGGACCAGTAATTGCAGCCGTCTAGACACAGGAACAGATGCAAAGTAGAGCTTTATTATATCAGACATTTGCCCTGCTACGATACAGTCTAATTGCCCAGAAAATATATTTCTACATGAATTATTTCTAATTTGATTTGAACTAGACCAACTGTTGTATTTTGCTGAACTTTATCAGGTGATAAAATGGAGCACTAAATTTCAAAACAGTTTCTCTTATCAATCTTTTTAGAGAAAAAGATGAATTAATTGAAACTTAAAATGGCATGTGGTTCTCTAGAAAATAAAATAGTTTTCTTTCTTCTTAATTACGTTTTTGTGATTTCATTCACCTGTGTGGTTCAGAAAAAAAGCAACATTAACACTAATTGGTGATTTAGCATGCTATGTCTACTAGTGTTGCCTAAAAATATTTTAAAGTGCAAGTTTAAATTCTGATGATGTCATTGTGAGAGATGTAAGGACTTCAGTTGGGTTATCCGAAAATGTTGATAATTTAAAACAAATGGTTTTTTCCTCCCAATTTTTTTTTTATCCTTTTGAGAGTATTAGTCCAAAATCCTGAATTTTTTAAAAAACCTGGTAAACATTTTGTGTATTTCAAGACAATTTGAATCATCAGTCTACTGAAAATGGATAATCAATGTGAAATAAAGGTAAATCTTTGGATGCTCAGATCCATGGTTTTAAAAATATTAGATTTTGTTATTATGCATTTCCATTCATTTTGCAGTTGGTATTTGTACATTCGTCCTATTTCTTTTCACATTTTAAAAAGAATTTAGGAAATGCAGGGGAATCTTTCAACGGCTTTTGCATAAAATGATAATAGTAACTTGCTTCCTCCTTCTTCCCATCCCCCAAAATAGAGCATACTACTGAAATTATTTAAATTGACTGAGCCTTTTAAGCAAGTAAACACATTTTAACTAGTTTTTTTCCCAATCCTTCCATTCATGCCTACTATAGAAATTAGCCTTCACTCTTCCTTCACTTACACATGGATACACACACTTGCATGGACACAAGAAAAATTTCTTTTCTCCTGTCAGCATTCCTACCCAACAATAGTTAGATTAGTGGAAATGAGGGCCTCCGCAGAGAAAGGACATTCAGCCACAGAAGGCTCCCTGCAGGAACAGCTGGTAGGGGTTAATGGCTGCTGAACCTCACAGCCAGGGCCTATTCTCTATTGTGTGTTCAACTCCTGGGAAGGAGGGAGACTTGTGACAGCTTCTGGGGTGCATAGGATCAGAGGTACAGCAGCTAGGTCAGAGAGGTAGTGTTCAGGGGGAAAAGGCTAGCAGGGAATTGCAATAAAAATGAACTCTGCGGTGGGGACAGCCGAGCCTTGAAATCTGCAAAAATTGGGCGCAAATTGCCACGGGGAAACAGTAAAGGATTATTCAGTAACATGGCTTCTAACCTTTTAACAACTGCGATATGAATTAAAAGAACAATTGGAGGGAGATGGGGGATGAATAATTCATATCTGAAAGTGGATGAAATCCAAGTCCGAGCTAAACATGTGCCGCTAATGTATGTTATTTACGTTTGTACTCTAACCCCTCGGAGTTCGGCTCTCCGGATGGTGGTGCAAGCACCGTGCCTGCGGTACCAAGCAAACCAGTCAGGAGCAATCACACAGTGCTCAGCATACTTAAACTTAAATAGAGAGTGATTAATAAGTACATGTTGCCCTCAATGTAGGTGTGTTTGCCACACCAACACAGCTGGCGTGTGGAAGGAGCCCTCCTCGGAGGACTGGCAGGGGATGTGCTGGAAGGTCAGGTCTGGTTTGAGACTGGGCTCCTCTGCTGCCTGCCTGTGCCCAGCACACACCAGGAAAAAAATTCCAACTGTCAACAAAGTTGGGAAGAAACGCCTTGATGGGCTGAAACAATCGCCTCTGGGAAAACACAAGGATGTTTCTGTCACCCCTGCCCCTCCTTGCTTTGGGATAATTTGGCAGGATGCTGTAGTTTTAAAGGGACCTTAGAGGGAGCTGTATTTTCCTTCTGATAGTGGATTCCTCTCCATACAGTATCTGAAAAGTTCCCAAATTAAACGAAGTAGCATAAAATTGCAAAAAAAAATATTAGATTGACCACTTCTGTGTGGGTGCCTCCTTTCCTTTCACCTACTATGGCAGCAATTCTATTTTTATTTGTTTTGCTGCTCTTTCAGTATGGTAATTCCTGACACACAGTAACATTAAATATTGAGAGTTGTTGGGAATGTTATACTTGTAAGCTATATCTAAAGTAAAAGCATAGAAAGTTTGCTGATAATGCAGCTCTTTTGCTCTAAATCTTCGGATTCCCTGTTCTCATCGTGCTTCTAGATGAGATGTGCAGTTCTTGGGAGACATCAGTACATATTTCCCCCAGTGCTGTTTGGGTGAAAAAGTTCAGCTATAATTATCATTCCTTAATTTTGTTTGTTTAATCTCAAACTTTATAAGACATGTAAATAATTTTGCCTTATGGTTAGTAGTTTTTTTGCTTTTCTTTTTTTTTCTCTGTGTGAGTTTGTTTGAAGACAGGAGAGAGCAAGGGAAAACCACTGTTCCATTGAAATTCTCACCTGCAGCAGAAGCATGAAAGATACTGTCAGTGAGCTCCCAGTGAGTCCTTTGGAAGCAATACAGATGCAATACGTTCATTAAAGTTCTTTTATTTGGATTGTAACGGCTCAATGAAAGCGTATGAGCCAGAGCCTGAGGACCTTTAAGAATGTTTAAGATGCACTGAAGTGTGTCATGCCTTAGTATACCTTGACACAGTATTGCAGACCCCAGAATGAGGATTGACAAGTACAGGTAAAAACAACAACAGAGACATAACAGAACAATAACAGAAATGTCTCCCTGAAGTACTGACACTGACAGCTTGATAGAATAAGCAAAAATATCACAAAAATGACTTGCAGGCAGGAATAAATGAGGCTTCCAAGCACTCATGAGAGAGTGCTCAGAACATTTATCCTGCTTTACATTGTGGGTACTGAAACAGAGTGTGACTTACCCAGAGGCAGGCAGCAAAGCAGAGCACCTGCCGCCACAACCCTTAGTCATGCTTTCTGCTGGGCTCAACAGGTGTCCCTCAAACACAAAACCCCTTCTCTGCATATTCTGGTATGTCCTCTGTCCAAGTGAAGGCCCTGAGTCTACAAACAGCTCTGTGCATGAACAGATTTCAACATGCACCTAAGTGCCTTTTTGGATCCTGACTCCCAGAGGTGAACATCCACAGTAGAGAGTGTGCTCATCTGTACTTGAACTAGTGGAAACATAGGTCTGCACTGAGATGTCCATGCTCTGGATGCCTGAATTGTTTGAAAACAGTGAGGATGGATGATAAATCTGGAAAGAAAAATAGACAAATAGGCTCACCTGGACTAAGAATTCTGAATGCACGATTTCAGTTCATATACAATTTCTCATGCTAACTATAAACATCTGAAAGCAAGACTGGTTTGGTATAAATACAGCTTAGAATAACAGAGTTAGTAGGTGTGTTTCTAATAAGCTGCATTCAAATTCTCATTTGGTTTAATAATTAAGAAAGTAAGAATAAGGGAGTTTGCTGATCTCTTGGCTATTCATATTGTCAACATAAAGATGAAAGGGGTATGAAATTAAGAACTTAGGAGGGATTTATTGTGATGACAGACTCTCACACTAAGAGTTTGTTACTTTTGGTAAACTCTTAATCTCCCCAAAGTACAAGAATTGATTCCAATAATTTGTTGACACATTTTTTAAAGTTACAGATAATTTAGTTTTGTGATTTAATTTTAAGAGAAAATGCTGTTTACAAAACCATGATGCTATTTTTAAAGCTGCCAGTTCCAACATTATGTGTGATATTCTCTGCAGGATGTGCTATTGAAAGGGTTAAGCTTTTCTGACTTTCAGATACAATGAAATTATGACAGGAAGAAAATTGTGCCATTTTAGCATGAAAATGCTTGTACAAATACTGTCGTTCCTTCCTTCTTACTTTCTTTATAATGCCTCAACGATAGCTAAGATGACAGACATTTGACAGGTATCTGTAAGCATACAACCCAGGCAGCTCATTAAAGTTTTTCTTTCTATGCATCAGCTTTCACAAAGGCAAAAACCCATTAGCATTGACTATTTTGCAGATTAGAAGAATTAAGGGCTTCAAACGTTGGCTTATACCAAGCAATGTCATTTGTGAAGTGATGTTTGCTTTATTATTTCCCTTTCTCTCCCTCTGAAACCAGACTGACATGACTTTAGCTCAACGTAGGGCGTAATGTGCAAACCGAAGGACTGGCTCACCGATGAAAAGAAACACATTCCCTTTTATACATGACTGGAATGGCAAAAAGGGGAGACTTTACATGTACTATTTAGGCTCATTAGAGTACTGATTATGATAGTTCTCCGGTGTAATCTTTAATCGACTTTGACACTAGATTTGCCCCGTTACAAATCCTGTCATGCAAATTAAGTCATTTGTGTTGTTTGATATGGAAAGATCTGCTATGAAATGAAAGATTAGTTCACAGATGAGGCACCAGAGACTGCTGCCCTTGTGCACCGTGCAACTGATTACAAGGATGAGAGCATCCATTTTTATACTGCTGTTAACATTTAGTAAAGAAGATTAAATTATCGTAGTTTATTTCCTTCTTCCTGCATGTAGTTATTTTAAATAAGATTTCATAACCCTTTTTTTAATGGCATGCAAAATTGGCAAAGCTGGTTAAACGTATTACCACCATTTTAAAGAGGAGAACATGTTTTTGGAGGCAATGTGGATGATGCATTGGGTATTTTTTTTGTATGCCCTTGAATGAGATACTGCATTGTTCCTATTTTTAATTAATAATTGGATGGCAGAAATTTTACCACCATGTACAAACCAGCAATGAAAAATTACTGTAAATTTTCATGTGCTAAAACCTAACCTTTTGGTTCACAATGTGCAGGATGCATTTTAATATTGTTTTTATTTTCTATGGAATATTTATATTTTTCATTAATCATATGGGCTTGATAGGAAAGGTCTACTTAAAGAATGAGGGTTTTTTTCTACTTAGAAACATATCTAATGAAGAAAATATTGCACCTAGGCCCACTAAATATCCATTTAAGTAAAATATGTATTGCTGATGAATGAGCCAGAGTTGGTTTAAGATTTTAGGATCTCTCATGCCCAAGTCACAGTGATGATTGGCACAGTCAGTTCATATACCTGGCCTTGATTCAGGTAGGCAATCCCTTCCTGGTGACAAAGAATATCAAAGTCTTTATAAGAATCATTCATTCTGTACTCTTGAATCAGACTGTTTAATCTGCTTGAGAAATTTGAGATTCTTAGTTACTTTTAACACTTCCCTTTTAAAAAAAAACCAAAATAATATTTGCATGTTAAGCAGATAACCTAATTTCTCTGAGAGGGTGAGAACCATGGTTATCTACATGAGTTCAGACTCATATAGCCAGAATCTAAACAAACCAAATAGACGACAAAATATTCATCATTTTCCGTTTTCATTAAGCATTGTCAGCAAAGAAACAGCTGTGCAATATTTTTGTATGCTGCTCTAGCTGTATGGGATGGACCTACAGAACGTGCCTAACACCATTGTTGGGGATGGAACTCAAGAGATTAGTAAGTACCACTGCTACATATTGTTTAAGGCAATGGATTATTAAGAATCTCCAATTAAATGTCCTCTCATCTTGCCCTAACCATTCTTTCTACCTCTTATTTATATTCTATTTACTTTGTCCTTTTAAAAACTATATGTTAAAAGAAATTACCTCTACATTTGGTCACTGTATGTTGGCATAGCATGAATATTTCATATAATCTGAGTGTCCCTTTATTGTTTGGATGAATATGAATGCTGCAGGTACCTGAAATTTTCTTAAATGACCATGGCACAAGCAGAAATGATCCTTGGAAAGGTTATTTCATTTTTTGATAACTTAAAAGGAATTTTAGCCTTTATTTCGCACTTGATTATTCCAAGATTCTGTGTGATCATTTATTCACAGATCAGTCATGGTAGATATTTCTGAGTTATTGAAAAAACTCTAAATATTAAGCAATTATTCTTAGGAACCTTAAGGAAGAACCCATATAATAAACAGTTGTAAAAAGTGTTACAAATTTCGGACCACCAATTACTTGAATAAGCAATTGAACATTTTACTTCATCAGCAATTTAAGAATGAAATACCTGAAACTTATCAAAATACACTTATTTTAATATGGTATGTTGAAATTTACAGGAATGTCTTTGTCCCCTTAGTGTCAGGTAACAGTTTTGAAACGTGTAAAAAGTAAATCACAAGGATTCATCTGAAAATCCTATCTTTACTATAATTTATTTTTCCTCTTCATGTCAATGAAATAATCAAACCCATATGTTATCAAAAAAGCAGGTTTTTAATGTCTCACATTTTAAAAAAATCTATATGTTTTAACACATAAAATGGTAGAGCTTAAAAATAAGGATTAGCAAGCATTACATAATTCAGTTTACATTTGGTAAGTGCAAACATTGTCTGCATGTGCTGTATTATTGCTGTTAAAATTTTCTATTGGCATAAAATAGGTCTGGACATGGTTTCATAAAGATGCATTCTATAAGTGTACAGGCTTTCATGAAGCAATCCTTGCCATTGAAAGGTTTTAGGTACCTATCAACATATTTTAAGGATTGGATCTCCCTCTCAGTCCTGTTTGAGAGCAATGTGTTGTCTTCTATTAGCCAAAATACTAGAGCACTTATATGAAGGATTCAAATGTGTCATATACTTCTCCCCAGGCTCATTTGCTCTCATTGCTTGATGCTTCCTGCATTACAGTAATGGAGTCCATAAAATGTAATAAGAAAAAGTGTACTTTAATTAGCCAAGTCATGCTATGAATAAACTCTGATATAAATCACTTCTCTTTATTTGCATGTATGAGTTGTGTATAGTGACAATTTATGTTAAGTTTATTGAAGTGTCTTAAGGTGCTTTTATAGTATGTGTAAATACAGACCTGGTCAGAAGAAACCTTGCAACTAAAATATTCCACTATTGCACTGCCTGGATGGATATAAAAATTAAAAAGAAGACTGCTAGCATACAAGGGTTTTTTAAATCCCAAGATAGAAACCAGTGTACATTAGTTAGACCTATTAAACTGTGTAATAGTTCTCTGAGAAAAATGCTGGAATCTCTATCAATTAAGTCTATTTAGAAACAGTTTGGTTTAAATGGATTTTCCAGGTAGTGGAGTAGGTTAGGTCATTTAGTATTTTTTTTTTTTTTTCCTTCTGTGAGTGCTACAAGTCTATTAATGGCATCCTAGGAACTACAGCCCTTTTTTTTCTTTTTTCAAATTTATTCAGACCTAAAAGGACAAAATTATTTTCAAAGGCATCAAAATTGTTTAGAGGTTTAATTCGGTTAGATTTAAGATAAGCCTTTGTGACTGTGAATATACATGTCCAGAACACCATTGACCCTTTGTGTGGGCAGGTAACCAAAGCCTGCATGACTCTCCAAAGATGTTTTGCTGTGTTGGTGTGAGTAAGAGCTCACATACAAGTTTTTGGCTTGACCCATTGCATACAAGCTGCCATACCCAGTCCACCAAATGACATCTCAACTGAAACTCATTTAATGGCAGTAATATTTGTCTGCCATCATGGAAGTATCTTGGCTGACCCATCTTGTGATTGTATCTGCATTACACTTGTTGACTCTTGGCTTTCCTGAAAATGCTGTGTCCTCCTCTTAAACAGTCATTGCCACCTGCACAGCAATATCTTTCTTTAATAGGCCACAAGTGCACACTGCACCATTGAATTTGGCCTATTTATTCAGCTCAGCTTTCCACATGGTTTCTGCATTGTGCACCTTTGTATCCTAACATGTGTCCTAGCCAATTCCATCAGCACTCTTTGTTTTGTGTCAGTGTTTCAAAAGAAAATGTCAAAAAAATACTCTCCCATGATCCCCATTCTAAGAGTATGAACTGACCTGAATGACCTCAGTGTTAATATCCTCCCAACATGTACCTTCCCTTCTGGCACTGCTCCCTGCCACCTTCCTCTTAACCTGATCATAAAATATGCCAAGAACATTCCCCTTTGCTGGAAAGGTGGTAGCCTATAATGTAAAGATGGCAGGTTATTCTAGTACAATATACATATAATAAACCTGTGCTGCAATATATCCAGTTTCCTTTTTTCTTAACAGTGTAATTAAAATTTCCCCCCAGTTTACACTCAGGCACCTTATACTCTCACTTCAGAGTAATGGGAGCAGATGTCGATGTTCTTTTCCTCATCAAATAAAAGCTTTTAGTAGTAGGATCTGTCTTGAAATCTGACAGATTTCTTAAAATTCTTATTTCTCAATTGATGCTGAACCGATGGGTTCTTTGGGAATGAAAGTTACTCTAATAGTTACTATTCCACCTTTTTCCTTAATTCCTCATCTTCTCAAGCAACACAATCTGAAGTGCTTGGATTTCAGTCACAATCACAGTTCTCCCAATCACTGTGATATTGGCAGTGAATTCTGTTGTGTCTGGTTTTGTGGCCAGTTTCTAACCTGTAAACACAAGTGCAGAATAAATGGCCATGAGTGCACACTTGTTTTCCAACTGGTCTCTAAATTGTAAGGGTTTTCTTATTAAGTTAAAAAAGGAGGAAGACTAGTATAAAGAACAGAACAAGGGGAGTACATGGCTGTTTACTTGTCTTCTTTTTTTCCCTCTGTCTCTGTAATGCAATTAAGAATCCGTGTTTTTAAGGCACTGTGAGCGTAACTGGTATAATACACTTGGAATTAGGAAAGAATTTTGGTATTGTGGCAAAATTGGCAGGAATATGTTGCTATTTTTTCCATTGCACAGCCTTATAAAGGCACTACAAGAGTACTTAGTAAAGGTTAGGCAGTTTAAAACTCAGTAATTAATGGGAATGATCTATTTCTTTCAAATCACGAAACTGCTGTCTGCTGTGGATAGGTAGACAATAGTTCAGCTCCCAGAAAAAAAACCATGGAGACCTATGATTTTGCTCTTCAACTATTATCTGCAGGGAATAATGTAAACACTTTGAAGCCTTAGGTCTTGATTTACCAATCCTTCCATCTGCTTTCCTTTCCCCTTTCTTCTCCACATTTCCATAAATAGGGAGTTTTTCACATAAGCTCTATAACATTCCTATTGAAACCACTTCAAAAATGTTTGGTATATTAACCAGTAGAATTCCAGCCTTCTGCCTGCAACTCAGAAACTGATACATTTAGATTAACCATAGTGAGCCTCTCACCAAAGTTTGAAGTAAAGTTTCATGTGAAGTACACAGGAGTAAAATACTGACTCTATAAATATTCAGCTCAGTAGGAATTCAAAATGAAAAGGCAAAATTGCAAATTAATGGGAACAGATGGGAAACACACAAAATATTCAGTATCAATCTGATTATGTTCTCTATAACTAAAGGTCCTCCATGCATTTATAATATAAAGGATATATAGTAAAAAAATTAATAACTCTAGCTTTGTGTACACAAATATAAATGATAGTCTAAACAGAATGCAAATTTTGACTTAAAAGTTCAGAAAATGATGTTCCACTCCAAAGAGGGTCCTTACAAGTAGCAGGTCTAAGATTAAAATAAAATACCAAAACACTAGCTTCCCAAATATGAAGTATTTTAAAACATCTCATTTATTTTTGCTAAAGATTATTATAATTACAGGCTATCAAGGTGGAAGTATGCTACTGAATCCACAATGACTACTTGAATGAATAAAACACGAGAATATATTTAGCTATTGAAACATCTGTGTAACTCCTATTACCAGTGCTGCATGCACAAAGTACAACAAAGTGAACTCTTTTGTATTTATATGTATATCTTAATAAGCCAAAGAGGTGCAAAAATATACTAAGAAATAGTAAAACAGGATGTACTGAAATGTTATGGAAAATTATGGCTCATGAGGGCTTCAGAAACCACAGGCACAATGATATTTCAATGCTTCTCTGGTCAACACAAGATATTCTGCTCACTGTGGCAGAAGGCAGGCTTATTCCCAGCTGGAGCCAACTTCCACCTTCTTTTCACGTAGAGCACTGCAGGGCTTCATGCCACCATAGCCATCATTCACTTCAAAAGACACTTATGTGGCTTCTATGTCAGGCAATTCAAGAGGTGGCTGTTCTATGAGTTACTGAAACCATTTGATTTAAGACAAGAATTTTACACCTAAGTATAACAGATAATAAATATATAGGGCAGAGTCGACATCTTTTATTTAGAGTTACATTTTTGTGTAAGTGAAAAAAATGAAGCATAGAGGAGAGTTTTACTCCTGGAAAATCAACAAAGGGAATCAGAATGTATTTCTCTTAGTGAAGTGGGTTATCATTTAAGATGATAATCTTTGACCATTTGGGAGCTGAGCTGGTGAAAAGTGGCTTCATTACGACTGGACCTGAAAAACAAAATGGTTTTGTTTAGGATCTGCCCCTTAAAGGAAACTATTGGGTCAGGTTCAGCTCTAGTGATTTGAATGTGAACAATAGTTGCAAACCCATGGCAACCTAGATTAGACATTTCCATTCAGGCCCACTGCTGTCCATACCGAGATTGAAAAGAAGTCAACATTCTGATGCTTTAGATACAGGTTTGATGAGGATCAGAAATAAATGGCATCACAGGATTAGATAGATGTTCAAATCAACCAGTTAGCAAGGGCTGTATTTAGAATCTTGTGACCCATGTGCAGTAAGTTATAGGAAAGTCAGCAGGCAAAACTGAAGGTGTTGAAAAGAGAAAGTACAGGTACAAACAAAAATGTGTAAATACATGTGCTTGATGCTTAAACAAAAATATAACAGTCTAAAAAGATGAGAGATAACATAGATGAAATCTTCATGAAATATTGGAATGCATATGATGTCTGTTGATGGCTCAAGCTAAGATTTTTATGGGATGAACACACAGTCTTTCATATAGTGTTAAAAGTCTAAGCCTGAAATGAATTGTGTACAAAATAGATGACAAACGAATCCCTAGACTGTGAGATCCACAGCAGACCAAATCAAGGGTATTATGTGGTATGCTGTTTAATTGTCATACAACAAGGAGCTAAATTCCCTCTAATATCAAGGTCTATTTTTCCCTTTCTAGGCCATTCATTGGATGATCTTGTCTTTTGAGTATGAAATATTTTCTTTGAGTATACAGTGACTTATAAATGTGTAATTCCAATACTGAAATGTCAGAACTTTTGAGTGATTGGTGGTATGCCTATAAAACTTTAATCAGCACTCCCATTTAATTACAACATCTTGTTAAAAGATGCTTTTTACCATTCTGAAAAATTTCTGATGCCCAGTATATGGAAAATGAGTTATTTCAGTTGCGATATCAAGAAAGCAGTTCATTACCAAGTTTTAATTTCTTACTTGCATTTTACTTACACTGTTGAAGACACTTTGCAGTGATTAATTTTTCAGCTATAATTAGGCATAGCAATTGGAATATTTTTAGCATCACACTGATCACTCCTTAACTCTGAATATGTTCACCAATAGATAATGTTATGCTTTTCTCATATATAGTGAACAATTAGCTATGGGTAGACATACATTGATACACCTAAACACTTTTTAACAACAAATATAAACATTCTCTTTAGAAACTGTGGAATCACTTATGATGTGGCTTTCTACTCTGTCCTTGGTATTGAAAGTAGGTAAAAGCACTGTGAAATGGTGGTAGATGACAAATTCCCTGATACCATACGGAGTAGAAGACAGGGAGCAATGTTTGAGGGCAAGACAGCTTGCACACACTGACAAATGACAAAAACTCGTGTCTGGCTTACCAGCCTGCAACCAGTTCACCTTGAGCAAGGATGAGACAGAACTTTCTTCCTGTCAGTTTGTGTTGTCTTTTTGCCATCTCTGTCCCCATTGGAGAATTCAAGATTTTATTCTCATGATGTTTACTTACGAGGTGATAATGCTCTTTTCAATTGCAATGTTATTTTTATGTCAGGAATCTTAGAACTGTTGAACGATAGCTACTTTTATCTTTGTAGATAACTAAAGAAAATATGTATTTAATGAAAAATCATAAATAATTTTCTGTATAATTATGATTTTTGCACATTATAAGCAGTACATAAAAAAATCTTTGTAAGTAACGTATTTGTACTATACATTATATATATACCATGAAAGAGGACTTGAGAAAAGGGTGTAATGACGTAAACACCAAATACTCATAGTTGATATGGATGTACATTATTAAGAGAGGACATTAATTAAAGTTTGGACAGGGAAAGTATCTTTACAAGTCATTCCTTTCCTGCAAGTACAGTGTTTTGAGAACTGCTGCTAAGTCTCCAAGGAAACCAATGCTATTTGTGACTCTGTTTAGTGGTGGAAAACTAATTTTTACCTTCTTTTCTAAGACTGACAAGTCATGACAGCTCTTAGAAGTCTGCAAATCGATTATTAGTCAAGCCTTGCTGTATTTTTAGTTACCTTTTTTGTGTACTTAGACTGAATCACTGAACTACACTACAGATCAGAGGTGGAAAAGTCAGTCGTGATCTGAAAAAATGGTACAAATCCTAATTTTCACAACAAAACTTATAGCATAATGATATTATATTGAAAAATTGTACCTCCTATTTAAGTCATTTGCTGGTATCCTGCACAAATGTAAATTTGTTTATACAGATTTTCCTGCAAGGCTGCATATACAGTTGTATACAAATACACACCTCGAGGATGGACTGAAACCTATCAAATTGCTGCTATCAGGCAGAATCTCACCCTCACTGCCAAATTTGAATAAACAAAATCTTTATTCTTAAATCAGATGCTGACAGCAAGAGCCAGACCTTTAGCAAGACATTTTCTATATACCACATAATGGACTGCTATGTGATCTTTCTTTTCCCACATTTCTCTGCCAGCAAAAGGAAGATGTTGGCATCCCTGAGTTGTGAAAGGTAGAGTTAGTTGTTCTCCAACATCACAGAAGATGTGAGGTCAGAGCATGAAATGTCTATACCAGATGACACCAAAGTTAACCCACCTTGCCTCACATCTTGATTCCAGCATCAGCTGAGGGCTGCTGTCCATGGAGCTGTACAAGGCAATCCCACAATGAGGACTCCACAGAATATCCCCTCAGGGCCTAGTGAGAGAAACTGTGTATCACGAGTAGTGTCCTTGTGTTCCATAGCACAGAATGGGCTTTTGCTCCATTAATTTGTCAGGTGATTTTTCAGAAAAGTGAAAACTTTCACCATTTTCGAGATATAATTCAGAGGTTGAAAAGAGTAGTTCAGGAGAGGCAGGGATGTGTAAAAGCAAGAGGTTTGGCATTAGCCTCTGGGTTTAACAGGAGACACTCATGAGCATGATAACAAAGTCGTGACAGAGGATAACAGGGGTTCTGATTTGGTCAACTCTGCACATCTGTCATAAACTGCATAAAACTGGAAGACATGGAGAAGATGTGGAGAAGAAGGAAGTGGCAGAAGCCACAGGGCTATTGACAAAAGAGGCAACATTACAAGGGATGGAGATATGGGAAGCTATTAAGGTAGTCAGGGTAAACCTTCTAGCTGCCTTATGTATAACCTGAGCACAAAAAAAATGTTCTTTATTTCTTTCTTTCCATTTTTTAAAATTTCTTTTTTTATTACAACCTTTGGACTATATATTTGAGATTGTGGTAGTCTTTATCAATCCTGGCAAGTGCATAAAGTGATATTCCTTGTGACTTATTGCTACGTTTTTCTTTTGTAAGTGGAAAACTTAAAATATATTTTCAAGCCTGGTCAGATATTCATAATAATATCTCATAAAAAACCTTTCAAATGCAACAATAAAACTTCACTTTTATTTATACAATTTTTTGGTTTTATCAATGAGAATTACTTTAAATTTTTTCGCAAATGTGCTCATGTTGCATCCCAAAACCTTTAAAATCCAAATACATTTCAGTATACTTGAGTTTCTAAGACTTGCAACTTTGTGGCTTGTATGTATGTTAACAGTAACTTGGTGGAGTTCTGGTGATAAAATACTGGGAAAAAATTAGGGTAAGGCCTACTTAAATCTTCAGGGCATCAAAGAGCAGTGAAAGAGCCTCTGTGTGCTCAGGGTTTGGCTCATCTTCTCTCTTCTGGATTGCTCTCCCTCACTGTTCGCACCACTCCCTCAAGGCACTTTTTAAACAGTTTTTAAATCATTGAGTCCAGAAGACAAACATTGATAATCGATTTGAAAGCTGATGACAGAAATCTGGACCTGGCATGACCTCGTCTACCAGGTTTTGAAATAATCAAATGCCAAGTGTGTTTGTGAGTTTGTCAGATATTGTGAAAGGGCCTGTGCTAGAGGGATGTGACTCCATGAGTCTGTTTGAATGTTCAGACAGCAGTCAATGCAGGTCCCTAAGGACAGGCACCTTTTCTGCCAATGCCTTCTTTGGCAACAAACTGCCTCATCTGGTTGAGCTCTCAGAAAAATAAGACATTGGCTAAGCTTCCAGGGATGCCTGAGTCTACCAAAGCATTGTCTTCCAAGTGGGATAAGCTGCCCTGGCCTAGCATTATATAGGATACAAACGATCCTCAGAAGCTGTACTGAATAATATGTATGGCAGATTTATGCACACAACCACATAAAGGCAGGAAAGAAATTACATCCAAAGTCTCAATAAAACCAGTGGCAAATGTTAGATTTTACCCCACACGATACCTAGAAATCTAGGTCTTGGCTCTGAAATGTTTACTCAATGATTTGAATTCCTGTTTGTGCTGACTATCATGGAGTTATCCCAGCCATAAATTCAGCCGGTTGACTTCAGTGTAAATGTTTTTGTGAATATAGCCAGTGGCACTAGATGTTCTTAATGACACTGCTATCCACGAGCTATTTCCACCACAAAAGAGATCAGAAAGCCTTGTTAAATCATCTAGTTCTGCCTCTCTGTTTTCTGTCTGTCTTAGTGTGTCCATCAATGCTCATGCAATGCAGTGTAGGCTGCAGTGTCAGAAGCAATGCAGCAGTTCAAGTATTCTGTTCTTCTGTGGATGTTGATGAAAATTCCACGTTAGTGCCTCAATCTTGTGACAATGAAGGAGTCACAATGTGGCAGCCTTTCTGTCCCTTTTAATTCTTATTCATTTTTATTAAAAATATTTTTCTAGTATTTGCTTCCACAAAATATTTTGGTCACTTAAAAAAGTAGCAAGGAACAGGATAAAGGTGAAGGTAACCTTTCTAATCATTCTGGTAAGAATGAAGTCTTGCTTCTTGTTAGTCATTATTGGCCTTGAACCTGATACAGCTTTCTTGAAACTTGTTAGGTGATGAGGAATCTTCCAGTTTGCAAGGTATTGGAAAGCCATTTTTGGATTCTGAATGCCTTAACATGAATTACCCTCTGAGGGCACACATTAGGGCTACCAGACCAAAGAATGCAGTGTCAAAAAGTCAAAAAATAAAATCAAGTTGATGTAATGTCTACACTCATTAATGTGCACACACATTGGTTATTGTTAAAGTTTTGTTTTCTAAATTTTAAGCTCTGTAGGACAAAGAAAAACAAAGAAGAGTCTAATTCTTTTTATGTTTATGTTTGCCTCAAATACCTTTCCAAAGTCATGACTTTTCCTCAAAATCATAACAAAAAAATTCCAAATTAATAGCCTGTATTCCTTTTCAAAATAATATTCTTTGTCTTCATAACTCCCTTCTAACCCTAAGATTTCTCACCCTTCTGATTCACCCTGACCTGATCTGAATCATTGCCTGGTTATGCCTGTAAAGTTGTTTTGGAGCACAGAGCTGTAGTCCTGCTATGTAACCTTGAAGCAGATCTTGCTGGATGTGTTTTCAAATATTGCTGTTTTGTGCATCCATAGGTACAGTTCCAGTGTGGTTGGGAAAGGTTATTATTTAGAAATTTTGTTTTTGCAGCCAGGTAGGTCTTTTTTGTCATGTGAATTCCTTGCTTTGGAAGCTACAAGCTCCACTACTTATCCATTTATCAGGCCATTAACCCCTTCTAGGGAACAGACATCTAGCTGCTTTCACATCCTTCTCATTGTGAACCCCAGACTTCCAGTGTGCTGCTTGTAAAACATCCTTGTTTTCACTTGCCTGACATCCCCCTAGGTACACTAATTCCCCTCCTTCCTCCCAAGTCTCAACAATCATCAACTACCGAGGCATCCAGCTTACCTTTTTGTGACTATTTTCTTCCTACATTTCATTCAGATATAGCTAGAAAGATCACAAGCAGAAAGCTTGTAAAGTGATTAAACTCATTTTCTTCATTTGCTGTGGCGCCAGCTTTCTAGGTCCTTTATAGAAACTAGCTCAGTCATGTGGCAGGTTGAGCCTGAGATTCCTGGCGCAGATCATTATGCTCCCATAAATTATCTCATATGTACCTGAGCCAGGGTTTGAACCAGACATTGAGAGCAGAGGTTTTTTTTCCTTTTGCTCTTTACTGTTCTTTGCTGTCCTGCACCACTTTTCTCTTGATGGTAGAATGGAGAACAAATTTATTTCTTGAACAGTTGATTCTGTTTAATTCCACTGTATTTGAAAGGTCGTCTCTACTTTTCAGTCAAAATCATCCTAAATAAAATTTGTGTAGTAGCCTAATGTCGTAAAGAGGAGAAAAGATATGTTTTCCAGTTTTATTTATTAATTAAATGAATGGCAGTCTAATAAAAAATGAAAGTGGCCATTACATACCACAAAAGTAGTATTTACATCTGATGAGTTTATGCCTGTGTGGGTGTACAATTTCTTAGCAACTGTCAGTGGAACTGATCACTGCAACAGAAAAAATTCCTTGGACAAACTTTCTATTGATATATTTAGTACTCAAGTTTTAAACTGCATTCTTTCATAAATTTGTCATGTAATCCAGCTGAAAATCTTAATGAAATCTGTGTTACAAGAATTAAGAATAATATATGGTTCTGTTATACAATGTGCTAAAAACGTACACAGTAGTAGATAGACATCAAGTTATTTCTGGATTTTCTAAGGAAAAAAAACCAAAACACGAAAACAAAACTCCCACAACTTTTCAGAAAAAAACCCCAAAAAAACCAGATGAAAAAAATACAATTCCAAACACTAGGCCATTTTCACATATTCCAGTTTTCAATTTTCCAAAAGCAAATTTCCCAGCTTTCAGGTAAAACAGACATTTCCCAGGAATCTTTGAGTTCAGTTCACAGTTTTGATCCAACCAAATTTTTGGGTTATTTTGATTTCTAAACATTTTCAACCCATATTTTTTTAAAGAATGTTGAAAAAGCTTCTATATATAAATAAGACAAATGACCAAAGGAGAACAAAGTGATCACAGTAATTCTAATGCTCTTGCAAGGTCACCAGCATTACTATGAGCAGGTTCAAAACTGTCCATACCATCCATGAGTAAACAGCTCTCTATTATCCATGGAGATTAAAAATATATCAAGGTGAGCTCAGCTCCCTGGGGAGGGTGAAGTAGACATGGCCTTATACCTTCCATATGGATATGGAATCTGCTAACGGCCCTGGAAACACACTCACAGATATTTCAGGCCACAGTTGCTGCAGAGAAGTGAACGAGGCAAGCTGGGGAACACTGGTGAAGGACGTGCTGTTCTCACTGGTATGGGGGAGGGCAGAATACCTGATCTTAGAAAGAGATTTGAGCCCTGAATGGATCTGGGGTCCATTTCTAAAAACAATAAATTGAGCTCAATAGTTTCATAAACTGCAAGTGCAGTAGCATGACAGCAAAGGGTTGATGGCCTATAATGCTTTGTCAGAAGATTTTCCTCTCAGAATTGTCAGAGTTGTTGCCTGTAGAGAAATAAGTGCCCTTTAGGACATGGTTCAAGTACAGGAGTAGTTTAGTCTGTCTTGCATCTGAGAGGACAGAGGAATTTATCAAGACAATCACAAAGGTTTTTATGGCTGACTGAAATTCAAATCCTAGAATTGAAGGTGGAAAGCTGATGTTTTGACTCATGCAAAAAAGAAGGGAGAGGTTTCTGCTGTATTTTAGAGCTATCAGGTGAGTCTTTTTCATATAAACCAACATTAGCCATGTATTTCTAAAAACAACATGCCTCACTGTCATTTCAGCCTGGGATTATCCACGTGTCCTGGAGACAGGCAGACACCTGGGAGACAATTTCAGTGAGCAGAACATTCTCTAGTTGCAGGAGGTATTTATTATGCCAAATCATTGTTTCTCACTTCATTTCACATAATCATAACTTCTGTGGCATTTCCTTCTTTGACCTTCAGTATAGATCAGAGGACACAGCTGAAATCAAACACACTGTTTATGTGGGCTTGGCCCCTTCCAATTAAAGGATTTTTTTTTTGTTGCAGATTTCACCACTCTTTTTTCCTTCAGTATTTCAGTATTACCATTCCTTAAGTTTCAGTGGCCAATTTAGTCTTTAGTCTTCCTGTGTAGAATATATTCCTCTTTCACAGATGTTAACAGAAAATCCTTTACAAGTCATTATGTGTGGAAAATACTGCAGTAATATTCTCTCTTTTGCACAGGTGCATGGCACATAGTTTATTTCCCTTAGGCAAGAAACTAAAAAAGCAGCCAAGTATTGCAATGCTCAAATTAAAAAAAAAAAAATCCAGAAAAATCAGTCAAAATTGGCTGCTTCATATTTCTAAAAATAGCTAAAAAGGTTTCGTCTCTACAGAAACAAAAGCTAATAGTAGTATGTTTCATTGAATTGTTTGGTTTTTTTCTCTATCATTCACTCTTCTCCTTCCACTTTTGGCCTTCTGGCTCTTACAAAAATCATTATTCTTATTTTTCTGATGTAATTTCTTCTTTCCCAAATTCCGGATGATCAACTCTGACTGCAAAGAGTTGATTTGCCTGTTTTCATATCCTAGGTAAGGGCTTGCTCACTTTGCCTGGGAAAAATGCTTGCAATATTTTATAGCTTGCACAGGACTCAATAATTAAAGGGAGTCTTTGGGCTTAAACCCAAAACCATAGCACATATGCTCTAGACAGACGTTATACTTCATTCCCACTGTGGAGTAAAATTAAGCCATATCCTGACCTTGAGCCTATGGTTTGTAAAGAGCTTTAAATGCTGTGCTTGTGCACACTTAACCCCACTGTAACAGTTGTAGGGTCACAGGGAGGTGACAGATGCTATCAGACCCTTCCTTACTGTAGATGATTAATTATGAAGAGAGATCTTTGCATAGACTATATTTGAAAATTTCAGCTGAGGTTCTTGGCAGACCTACATAAGCATCTTTGTTGATTCAAGCCAGCTAGTGCCTGTTGTGTTTATCACAGATTTCCTTACACAAGATAACCATCCAGGCTGATAAAAGCAATGAAATTTCAGTACAACACAACACTGGAAATTTGGATCTCAAATAAACAAATATTGCCATCAATATTCCTGGCATTATATAGCTGCTATTAATATCAGGCTTACATATTGTAATTTTATTTTTTAAACCACACAAATAGTGCTTAGATGTATGGATTTATTATCACATTTGGCATATATTATTTATAGCATAAGAAAGGTGAAACATCTTGCAGCATGCATGTAAAGATTAGGATTTATTGTCCAGGAATCCTTGAACAATTTTATCAAAAGCCCATTTCTAGGTGGTGTTTTTCTGCAATAAATCATACAGCAGAAATCTATCAGTGGTCACCAGTAGGAGATAAATGAGAGCAGAGGAAAGAGGGTCATCACAGATTTTTTTTTTCTGTATCATGACCTGTCATTGGCAGAAATCCATTTATTATCGTGCACAACTGATTTTTTTCTCTCACTCACTGGGTTTGCTGTTCTGGGCACTGTTATCAAAAATAAAATGAAAAACTTTGCAGAATGTAAGCTTTCAGGAATCATGAAAAGAGTTAACTTAAAGACCACAGATGCAAAGACTAACACTACTTTTACTCCCCTCCTCCCCTCCTCCCTCGATCCCTCCCGCCCTTCACCTCTTTCTTTTCTCTGTTCTCCACCCTCTACATAAGAATAAACTGTTTTGAAGTTTTCATTATGGAGATAGGAGAGGAAAGGGACAGGACCCTAAACCCGATGCCATGGCAGCACGTACAGAATCCATAGATATACACTACTCAATCGGTTGTTATGTGTAGGAAAGAGGCAAAAGCCATAATTTGCCCTATCAGAAACAGGAGAGCTCTTCTTGAGCTGTCAATTAAAACCCCAGTTAAAATTCTCCAAGAACCTTTCTAAGTTTTTAATAAAATGAAGTTACATTTTTTCTTTAAGTAAGGAGGGAAGGGGGGAAGAGCAAAAAGGAGGAGGGCTGAAGTGTGACTTTTTTTTGCAAGTTGAGATTAATTGAGGTAGGAAGGAGCAATATAATCTCACATATCCTCAGTGAATATCACCGCCCAGATTTCTATAAGGTCCTCAAGGATGGTCCTCTCATGCTCCAGGCAGCTGAATTGGGATTTGGTTAGGTAACGGAGCCTTCACCCAGGTCAGAATTATGCTCATAACAGTCAGGTTTCTGGGAAACTAGAGAAGAGTGCAGAGGTGAAATTTTTTAGTACAACAGCAAAGGTTTTAAAACCAATTGACAACTGGAGAGATTTATGTATACTTCCTTTGTACAAGTAGTGTACCACTGGGGCACACACTAAGATACCAAGATTGTGCTCATTCTGTAAAGCCTTGGTTATTTCTGCTTTATTAATTCAGGATTTTATCATAGTGCAAGAGTTTTATGTGATTCTTCATCTCTCTGTTCTATTTATCTTTTGGACATATGCCAGAAGCATTTTTCTTTCCCTGGACTTGGTAAAGAAGCAGAAATTCAGGTTCTACATTGTCCTTTGAAAATAAATGAAATAGCGAACTTATGGCCATTCATTTGTGCAACTCCAGCTGCTCCTCGTCAACAGAGACAAGGGTGGGACTATGTAAGCCTGGTAAGACCAGCTATGCAGGTTTATGTTACTGCTGGGAAGACCAAGATGTGTCACCAAACTATGATTTCTCCTTCCCAACACTGGACTGTGAGTTCTACACTGCAGGGAATGAGGTGCCATCCTTGTGGAACACAAGTCTTTTTGCCAGAATCATCCTTGTGCTGCCACAAAGCAAGGCTCTTTCTGCTACTGAAGTGTGTCATATATAACTAAGTAATCCACATTTTAATTTTTTTTTTTCTTTTTTTCTTTCTTATGACTAAAATACTAGTTACTGAAGTAATTTCTCAAATGGCTAGTAACTATCACAATTATTCTTCAATAATCTTATCACAAGAAAATACAAGATCTGATTGTAATGCATAGTTTATTAGGTTAATACTGTGTATTTAATTAATTTATTATTAATATATAACATAATTATTAATTCTATCAACTGTTCCAATACAATATTAATCTATTATTATTTCCTTAATTTAAAGGTTGGACTTGATGATCAAAGGTTTGACCTGATAATCTCAGAGGTCTTTTCCCATCTAATTGAGTCTGTGATTCTATAATTTATGGGGAGGAAAAAGAGGAAAGGTTTGAAGTGAGCAATTCAGATTGATGACAAGAATAATATGCAAAAGCCAGTCAGAAGAAATCTTTATTTCTGTTGTAGCTAGTATAGACATGCTACAAGTTTCTAAGAAGTTTTAACTGTAAATATATTTTACATTTATTTGAATACATGCAAATCTTGTGTGTATGAAAATTACACTTTCTCGTTTGAGCTTTGTGATCACTTACAATCTCACATGAAGGATCAATTTTAACAGACTCCAACACATGTGCAGATTTTGGATCGTCATAGATTAAACCTTAATAATTTTTTAATCTTTCAAACTCTTCTTCAAAGACATAGATAATTTTCCTTGTTGCTTGCATAAGTATTTCACAACAAAAAAAATTTATTCACTCAAAGTAGGAAAATTGTGATAAAAATTAAGTAAAAGAAAAAAGGGAAACTAACTAAAATATTAAGATACTACAAGAATCTACCTAAAATATTAAGATACCACAAGAGTTTCTTATTTGTCATTTCACCTTGACTTCATTGTTTACTTTCGACATGCAAGATAAACATCTTCAGAATTCTATTAAAAATTGAGTTGTACTTCAGAAAAGTTTTTGTAATCCCTTTATTTTTTTCAGATATAAGAACATTACCACTCTTTTCTTTTGGTTGATGTGATTTTCAACTAACTGGAAGATTTTATTCCTTGCAATCATAGCAGGTATAGATATGAACAATGATTTCTGGCTACTATATTAAATGAATGGCTCAGCATAGTAAGTCACATTTCAACTTTACAGTAAATTCAACTAAATAGTTTAACCTACATTCAAAGCAAGCTCTTCTAAATGGCTAATAATATTTTTAAGCCATTAACATGCTCAATATTGCACATATTATATTGGAATATAATTTTACACCTATAAACCAGGGGAAAAAAAGGCTACAGGGCAAATTACAAATTTTTAAGTTGTTAAGGCTTGAATTGATCTTAACTCTATTAATTTCTTCTTTACTAAGCAGCAAAATTAGCAGTAGTTTACACTCTGCAGTCTAGTTCTTTTGGGAAAAGACAGTTTGTATCTTTCTTTTTAGTATTTTGGTTGAAACCTTTAATTATAACCAATTGAATCTTCTTAAAGATTAGGGGGCCCACATAGACAGACTGTGCATACACAGTCATTATCTAGAGCTCAACCAGAGATTAATGTGGGTGAATTTTCTATGATATCATGCACTTTTACCTATTATAAAAATTTAAGATACATGCCACATAACCTTTCATTTTAATATTCATGCTGGTTTTAAGTATCATTTTCTTATAAATGCTATAATGAAATCCTCCCTCAAGGCAAGTTTTGTTCCACTGGCTGAAAGTTGGATGCAGCAGCATTGGGGATTTTATTAATGAGGTGAAAGAAGTGTCTGTGATTACAGGACTTTGAGAGTCACAGGAATTATGGGAATTGCAAAACATTTGCATGAAACCTGTTTAGCAGGGCCTTACAGAAACCACAGTGTGGGTGTCACTGACAATGGAGCAGGGATACACTGGATGGATTTTGGATGTATTCACCAAAATGTGGATCACACTTTGATATCAAACTGAACACCATCTGCACAGAAATGGTGACATTTTTCCTGATCTATCTTGGACATGAACAAGCAGCAGAAGAGTGGAAAGGAACAGAGAAGGCAAATAAGAGGCAGCGACTCCTTTGTTGGCACAGTAAGTGGTCTCTGCTACCCCACCATTGTCTGTCTGCAGCTCACACAGGAAAAGAAGGGGTGCAAAGGTACTTTGTGCAGAGCAAATACTCCATGCTCTTGCTGTGTGGGACAAAGATGAGATGGCAGAGGGCTTCCCTTTTCTCTCCATTTCTCTAGGTAGACCCTGTGGTAAAAGCAGCTTCCTGGCCTTAGTCTAGGGTAACACTTTTGGCTTCCCTTTCCATTTTATCTTCTGAGCTTGTATGCACTCACTTTCTAAATAATTTTGGCAGACAGGAAGAACAGAAGTAAGCACATCTGTGTTTTGGAGTTTAATACTACCAGGTTGGTAAGAGTCAGCCAAGTCAAAGAAATCCCTTGCGTCTTTTGCATCACAGCCACAGAACTTTGCTCAATGGAAAGATGCCTCATATATCACCCCAGTAAGACTGTGTTGGATCAGTTTTGCTCAGCCTCCTTCACATGAACAGGATTTTGTGATCTTTATCCCCCTTATGATGTGAGTTCTTAAAGCACCTGCAAGATTTCCACAAGTAAAGCGAACGTAGTCCAGGAGATTTAGGGCTCATGTGAAAGACTTAAAAATTAGTTGTGCTGGAAAACTCTTTGTCCTTCAGACATCTGGGACTCGTATATGAATCCTCTGCAGCAAAACAACTTGATGTACCTGGGAACTGGAACACCGAGTAGCAAGTGCAAGGAAGTCTGTGGGGCTTCGGCCCCTTTCCTTTATGAATCCATAGCATCCCAAATTAGAGAATGACTTTGCCTTTTGCTATTCACAACAACTAAATTCTCCTGTGAAACTGTAGGTCCTTGCAGCTAAATTAGTGTTGTCCCTTCCATGTCTATTCCTGAGACACCACGAGCAAGTTGGGAAGGATGCAGGATATCCAATTCACTTTGTTTTTTAAGTAGGCTTACAAAAGTGTTTAGGTCAGTGCATTTTTACTGGGCTGGAAATGTGAGTTTTAGTAACAAAAATGCGAGAAATGTAAATTGTTTTCCAATTTAACTTTTATTTTTACTTAAAAATGAAAGGAAAGGTGACTGGAACAGGCAAAATGCAACAGTGAAGATCAAAACCAACTCTGGAAAGCTTAATACAATTGTTCAGCCATTTCCTATAGCAGCATGTGAAAAAAAAAAAAAAAGAGAGAGAATGAAATTTTCCAAGTCAAATTCCTTATAATACCCAGTATTTTAAGTTTCTTATATTTTACTGTGAAGGATTCCCCAGTTCTTTTGGCACTTCAGCAATAACTTAGTGGAGCACATCTTTAAACATTTCTCCCTTGAAATAGCCCACAAGGCTTGCAGATAGAATTTGTATAGTGAGGGGTAAAAAGATCTCTTTGTTAAAAAACATAACAAGGAATCTTTAGGAAAAACGATGATGGGATTGTAACTTTTATATGTGATTTTATGAAAGATGAAATGATAACTCTCCTAATGACCCAGGCCTACAAAGTAGGGAAATAAACTCAGTCCACTCTAAGCCACATGGGAAGAAGTAATGCAGAACCATTGCCATGATTTATAATATTGAAAAATTATGTTTGAGGCTTTTACTGTTACAGTGCAAGAGATCAGAATGACTATAGATGGTTACTCTATTTCTCAAAACTTCCTACCTCTCAGTTCCACAGCAACGCAACAGCGGTGTCTCATGTTTCCAGCATTTAGGGATCTAATTGGGATATTGTTTTGTACTTGCTGTTAGACAGTGTAGTGACAAGATGAATCTCAGCCAACACTGGCAGCCAGCCAGCACATACCTTGCACAAACAAAGTGCAGGGCAATTAAAGTGTAAGTGCCAAAGGAGCACTGCTGAGAGAGAGCACAAAAATAGCCATCCAGGAAAGCACTTGGAAAATACATTTCTTTGGCTTATTGGAGGACTACTGTTCCATCCATTTATTTCTTTCCCTTGATGTCTTCCCCTGAAGGGAATCTGTTTTCCCCTCTTCAGTATTTTTACTCTTTAGAGAAGTTTGGGAAAGCCTTGATGAGGAGGGGAGGGCAGGGGAGAGAGGAGTTCTATTATGTGAATTGAGGCAAGAGGGTATTAGAGAGAAAGAGCTTTGGGAAGTGTGTTATGAAATGGAGATTTTATAAAATACATGTATTGGGTGTGCTATATACATATCATATGCTGCAGAAATATAGAGCAATCATTCTGTACACAGCTATGTATAAATATTGAAACAAGGCCTGTAATTCCACTCATCAAAATGAAAGCCCTTAAGGCGTCAGATGTTCCCCCCACTTCCTGCTATGCAAACAGGTCTGCATTACTAAACTGAATTCGCAGTTGCCTTATTAGAAATTTGTGCAACCTGTGTTGAATATCTAGCATCCTAAATGCTTTACAAATAATTCCAACAGCGCATTTTGTGACGTTCAGTGACAAAACCTAACCGAGCTGAAACATTTATTACTTGGAAGCCTGGTGTGCTAGTTTGAAGACAGGTGTCTGCTAAGGAAGGCAGGAGCCTCCCTGGGAATAGGAAATGTAATCCCCTTCCCTCCGAATTAGTATAATTTTGAAATTAAAGGGGCTTTCAGGCAACGTTGTGGGAAAAGGAATAACAGTTCTTTACTACTAT
>VZTJ01004274.1:125461-250050 GCA_013397795.1 Orthonyx spaldingii
TTTTCCCCTCTTCAGTATTTTTACTCTTTAGAGAAGTTTGGGAAAACCTTGATGAGGAGGGGAGGGCAGGGGAGAGAGGAGTTCTATTATGTGAATTGAGGCAAGAGGGTATTAGAGAGAAAGAGCTTTGGGAAGTGTGTTATGAAATGGAGATTTTATAAAATACATGGATTGGGTGTGCTATATACATATCATATGCTGCAGAAATATAGAGCAATCATTCTGTACACAGCTATGTATAAATATTGAAACAAGGCCTGTAATTCCACTCATCAAAATGAAAGCCCTTAAGGCGTCAGATGTTCCCCCCACTTCCTGCTATGCAAACAGGTCTGCATTACTAAACTGAATTCGCAGTTGCCTTATTAGAAATTTGTGCAACCTGTGTTGAATATCTAGCATCCTAAATGCTTTACAAATAATTCCAACAGCGCATTTTGTGACGTTCAGTGACAAAACCTAACCGAGCTGAAACATTTATTACTTGGAAGCCTGGTTGTTAATAGATGGGTAAAAGACTGCTGGAGAGGGAAGGGGAGAGCGGGCTGGGGAATGAGATACTGGAGATAAAAGATACACAAATGTACAAACACCATTTTCATCCTCATTCCCAAACAAAGCAGCTGATTACAATATGCATTCTTCTTTTCCTTCAGATCTGCTCCAGTGTTCTTGTGCAGCAGGTATGTACTTGCAAAGATCAAAACAATGGGCTTTACTGAATTTCTGCCTACCCTGAATAGTCTTGTTGGTGGGTCTGGTGGGTTTTTTGCCTCTCAGAATGTATTTCTAGAATGAAGATTTTATGTCTACCAGGTAATTTTTATTTCCCATGTAGTTATACAGAGTACATTTTTTCAATAATTTTGTTGTTTGTAGGCAGATTTACTTATTGTCTCTCTAACAGCAGCAGAAAGAATCATAGAAATAAGCTCTTAAGTGTATGAACAACTATGGATGTATTTATTATTCTAAGCTTCTGTAAAGATAACATCCAAATTCTTACCTAAAATGTGTTTCTTTACATCATATCTATGTCAGGTGAGAAGCAGCAGATACACGCTTTTTAACTTACATTTGTTTTGAAAAACAATTATTTATTCTGTGGGAAGAAAAGGTTATATTACAGAGGTCAGACTTTTATCATTTTCTTTTTATGGAGCAAGCCTGTGGGATATTATAATGGTATGTCAGCTAAGCACCTAGAAGGCTCTACAAGGTCAAATAGAGTTACAACAGGCATATTTTATGTATGTATCTTGCAAGTGTTGTCCCAGTACACTCCAACCCCACCAATAAACCATTTTATTGCTTTACAATAACGCAGCTTTGTGTTTCACAGGATTTTTCCCCCTTTGAATCAATGCTAAATTCATACAAATGTCGATAACAAAAATTTACTAAGTTCTTCCTGGGGTCACTTAATGACATTGTTAGGATTCTTAATGTAGCTACTAGGTGAAAGAGCTGCCAGTACTGCATAAAGAATGAGTTGTTCTACTCCTGCCACAGCCTCAGCTGATTTACAACCACTTTGTGTTTGATGTTGGACAGGATAATTTCATCAGTCTCCAGCCCTTGTGATCATGTCCCAAAATGACTAGTCAGGTGAAGCCCTAGTCAAAGATTGCTTGTCACCTGTAGGAAGTAGCTGTCTGCTATGAATAGTCTTTACTCATAAATGTAATCATCAGTTAGCTATTCATTGAGCTATACTTCATGGTCTAGATGTAGTAGTGAGCATAATATACAAACACCTCACAGGGAAAACACTTTGAAACAACAGACGTGTCCATTAAAAAACTTGGGTTTTTACAGCAGGACAGCACCTTAAATGGAAGTAACTGGCATCCAGGTTCATCTCTGAAGGTTACTTCAGAAAACCTGTCAAAACCTCTCCCCCTCTCCGAGTGATTTGCTGTAGCAAATGGCCTGTAGTTAAAAACAATGTTTTCCTAAAAGTCCAACACCAGCACTGTCGTGGTGATTTAAGGCAGCCAGAGCAGGACAGGTATAAACATTTGGTGCACTATTGTTTTGAAAGAATATGTGAAGTTGTGATAGAGCTATCTGAGAGAAGAATATGATAATGAAATCACATCTCTGGGGGGCAAATCCTTATTTATTTTGTTTAAATTCCTTGAAATTGTGAAGGATGTGTCTATTTCTACTACAAGTGATGCATTTCCATCACATCTAAACATATAATTTGGCATGAAGTAACTAACACTCATCCATTTTTTGCTATTCAGCTGGGCTTAACCTGACTTTTGCTGTCTTATTTTAAATAAATAAAAATCTTGTTTCAGAAGAAGTGACACTAGTAAGAATTCTGCAAAAACATTGTAAAATTGCCCAAAAGCAAAGCAGTGCTGTTATTAGGCCAATGCTTCTATAAATGATAAATTAAAAAGGCAACATGAAGAGGCTGAAAAGTGGTGACAGCTACAATGAGTACATTTTCTCTTTTCTCAGTGTGAGATCACAGTGCAGGAATATATGAACTTTGAATCCCTTTGTGAAATTTGTGCTCATTTTAGCTGTCACTGCTGCAGGTGATGAACACTCATAACCTGTTGTTTCTACTCTGTGCTTTTCAAAAATGCAAGGGATAAATTCTAGGAACAAAGGAGTAAATATTCTGATAAATATGGTCACATAGCTAATGGAGAGATCTGGATAAAAATTTCCACCTATTTTGGAATTTATCTAGAGGCTTGTGAGATTAATACATATCAGACAGATATATAATTTCTAAAATTGTAGCTGGAAAAATACCATAATATTTGATATGTTTTAGTTATATCTATTTTGTCAAGATACTTCCAAGATATGCATACACACTATTTTTCCTCCTCAGGTTTGTTCCTCAAGGTCTGCTCTCTCTATTCTTTTCACTAAAAAACTTATACATCTAGTGCCTGTAAAAAAGAATCTAAATTTAAACTACAGTTTCAAACAACTCAATTTGCAGAAGGAAATGAATTAGGACTTCTAGTTTGTCTTATCAAGAAGAATGAGGTCTTTTGCAAATTTTCATCTATAATATATGTGAAACTTTAGATTTCAAAATCAGAGGATGTGCAGACAACATCTGGTGTGACAGGTTTTTTATTTATTTCTTTTTTTTGGTGAATAAGGAAGGATAGAAATCAAAAGATGCTCACAAGAGCAATTCAACTTTTCTTCCGCAGAACAATTTTTCAATCAGTATTTGGTTAGTACAGCTCTTTATGTTAATAATTTTGACATCTCTTTAAAAGGTCCTGTATTTTGGAAATATATATGGGAAGAGATTGTCTACTTGTTAAAACTCTCTTTATTTGATCTTTTGCATGCTTAATTTTACTCCCATTGCTCGACGTTTCTATCTTTTCTCTCAATGCCTGGAAGTTTCTGTGGTTTGAACCAGCTTTTAACACGATACAGTACTTCTTAGAGAAAAGATCTGTCATACTGTGGCTGCCTTTTAGTCTCTCCATGCTGATGAACACACATCAGAGAATTACTGTGCAGGAATAAATGTATTTTTTTCTTATTCTTTTGACTTTAAAATGAAAATAAGATGTTATCTATGTTTTAATTACTAATGGAATATTTTCTTTCTGGTGGGTTTGCATTGGTCTGGTCAGCACAGGGACAAGTTTTTAATATCCAAAGCAAGAAATCCTTTTCAAAGACATAGCTTGCCGTAGACACCCAATGACTGATTCTTCCCTGACTACTGTAGCACTACTAGTACCGTGGTAATAAAGGTGTTACATTTAAAAATGCTTTTCCATGTATGACAAAAGAAAGAGCCTTTGGCAGTTGAGCAGCTCTTTCTAGCACCCAGTGTAATTTGTCTTCTGTAAATTGTGTGCAGAAACTGATCTGCAGCACAAATATTCCCTGTTTGTCCTTGCAAAGCATTGTTTGACACAAGCCACACACAAATATCAACACCTTCCCTTTACAGAGGAGCAAGGGAAATTATCTAAAAATGAGACAACCAAGGTTTGCAGGAATGTGACATCTTTACATCTCTAAAGTCGGTAAAATTTGCCTAAGTTTAGAAAAAACACCACCAAACCCCCAGGTAATTGATAACTTTTTGTTGCTATGTGTTGAAATAGTATGACTGTTACTGTACTGGCAGCGATGACTGTCACTGCCTTTGCCAGCACTGTTGTGGCTACATGACCATGGAATGTGGCTGTTTGCCCTGGACACAATGGGGAGTCTCCAGAAAGGTGCTGTCATGCTGCAGCTACCATTGCTGGGACAGAATGGCGCTCTAGGGGAAGCTGTAGCACCCGGAATTATCACAGGGAGTGACAGCAGGGCATGTTCAACAGCCTCCACAGGTGCTGGAGCTGAATCTTTTCCAGGAGCAGCACTGAAGGGTTAGGGCATCACTGCATCACTGGTGCAACTGAAAAGCCCCCTTTCCCTCCCACACATGGATTAAATTGTATTTCCATTTAAGACAATGTATGGCTACAGCTGTGTTTTTACAATCAGGATTCTTTTTCCAAACAGACTTTTTTTTTCCCCCTGTGGATTTTCTTTTGAAAACTTGTTTCTTTTCTAATTCTGATATATGCTACTCTATCTGGAATTCTTTCCCCTTTTGTTATTCTCTTGTTCACTCTCAGTGAAAAGATATGACTGCACAGGCAACAATGTCTGTCTTTCCAGGTTAATTTCATGTGTGATTCCAGCTGGTTTCCTTTGATGTTTCAGACATTATAGCTTAGATTTTCAGTATCAGTGTAAGATGAAGAGCTAATTCCACCCTGGATCTGGAACTTCCAATTTGGCAATACTTATTTGCTGGATCTTGTGATTTTTCTCTGGATCCAAGAGATAGGGTTTTTTTTTTTCTAAATATTGATTTAGATAATTCCAAGTGGAAGACTGGCATCATGTAAATAATAATGATTATTTCATTGACTATTCCAAATACCAGACATAAAAATCACCAGAAAATTACAAAACATAGAGGAAGGTAGACAAGCGGCCACCATAAAGAGCTTAAATGCAATAAGAGAAAACACTATCTGCATATGTCATGGATAAGTACTGAATTAATTGTTTTTTAAATTAATGCTAAGGTATATGTCATGTAATACATACAGTCACCAGGATAATTTCTTTTCATTAGCAAAATATTTCTAAAGACAGTCTTACTTTTCCTTACTCTTGAATCACAGTATGATTTCCCTGCAGAAAAAAAAATTGAGAAAAGAGGATTGGTTTCCAATTCTAAATCTTGCTACAGTAGTAAAACATCATTAGCAGACTTAGGAGAGCCCTTATTTTATGAGAGATTTTGTATTCCTAATTTTTAAACACTTGAAAGATAGACATATTAGTATAAATTAGTCACCTTGGCCTCAGTTTATAGGAATCTATGAAGAGGCACTGTAAATCAATATGTGGTGATTCACCACATCCTAAAATAGTCCAGATGAATCATATTTTGGAGGTGTGCACTGCTTTTAATAACTATAGAAGTAATGTAACATATTTAGCTCAGTCACAGGCACCTGTCTGTGAGAGGATCAGGTGAGTGTGGCTGCATTCCATATTTTTGCACCTGCTGTCTCCACTTCTTCCACATTTCCTGAGTGGAAGTGGAGAGCAGTGGGTATGGAACTGAGCTCTCCCACATCAGCCCGTGTGCCACATCCACAAGTCCCAGAATCTGTTGTAATACTTTAAACAGATGAGTGAAAGGCAATGGCTTGTGTCATGTTAAAGGAGAATGTGCTCAATTGTTGTTCATGACATATGGTTCATAACTTCCCATTCAGTCAGTTTGTGAGTTTAAAACATATTTTACCACTGAAATTTAAAGGTGGCTTGAGCTATTTCAAATGCTGTTAGCATGCAAAGAAATCAGCTTGTTTTGAATGTTTGGCATGATGTTTAAACTGAAAAAATATGACTGAAGTGAAAAATGAGTCCCTTAATGTGTGGTGTTATACGGCTGATTAAAACATATTGAAAACATTGAAAAATAATGGCATTATTTTCAGCAGTGTGAATGTGTGTTTTTGCAGTAAAACCTGCCCAAAAAATTTTACTACTTCTTACAAAAATTTAATAAGAAAGACTTTAAAATGAGTTTACTGTATGTTTTCCTGGGCCTCTTTAGCAGCAGTACAATAAAGGAAGTACAGGGTTCTGCATTATAATTTTTTAAAATTTCCAAGCTATGTGCAGTGCCAACCTTTTTTGGCTTGCTTTGAGCAACATAGGGTGTTCTATATAATAAAAAGTTAAAAATGCAAACCCAGAAGTTTTAAAACTAACGCACATTCAACTTATGATGTAAAAACATAGTTTTGTGCATGATGTTCATCTGTTTTGCCTCAGTGGGACTCAGTGTTGCCTTTGTGCCTCCATTGAGCATCCATTAACATGCTCTTATTTGAACCTGTACAAATGTCAGCCTTGAATGCCAGCTAATGTCACTGAGATTGCTATTAACATTTTTTTCCAGTGCTGTGAAGGAGGTAAAAAGGTTGGATATAAAGTGCTTTCTTGTCCAAGAAAGGCAAAAACAGGGAAAAAGTGGAGAGTCTGTCACTTTGCAGTATACCAAAGTTGTATACATCAAGTAAAGACAGTTAGAACAATGCAGCTCTTAAGACCAGTTTCTATATTGGCATATGAATGGATTTTTCTGAAAAGTTGTCTCTGAGGATGAATCATTTTTCCCCAGGAAGTAAAACACTGTTACTGCAGATACTGCTTTCCATCTCTCATCATACTGTGATTATAAGCAATTTTCATAGCCATTGCACTTACATTGTGTTTCAGGGTGTAAAGACAGCAATTTTTAGGTATTCCCTCTGTGGAAATGCCATTGCCTTGTCCCTGTCTCGATTTTGCTTTGCCACCTCTTTCTCCTCAAATTCCCATCACACTAGTATGAGCAGCCCTTGCTGCCCACTGCTTTGTGTCTAGAGGAGAAGCAGACAAAGTCAGGAGCAGGTTCTTCTCCAGACACCTTCCACTCAAGTAGGGCACAGCAGCACTGGTCGTGCTGCTTGGTGCTTCTGTGGGAAGCAGGCAAAGCACTGACCTGGCAGTCAGCAGGCACCTCTACTTCCTTCTTAAAGCACTTAAGGAGCCCTAGGTGGTGACTTCAAAGACCATTTATTCACTGCTCAGAGGAATGGATATTTTGTAATACAAAATGAATCGAATTTCAAAGCCTGTAAAGGTCAAAAGCAGCCTCTGGCCAAACAAGAGGAAGAAGCCGGTGGGAATTACACCTCTTCACGAGAGGCCACTTTAACACAAACAGCCCTTGTGAAGTTGCATATGCAAAGAACTAAACCACAAACCTCCGTGGGGTCTGATGGATGAGAAGTGATCACTCATCCCTAGGACAGGCAGGGACCAGCAATGCTGGGCTGATGCAGTTTCACTTTGCCTGCGTTTATTCTTTCAGATTTGGTACTAACCTCTCTTGAGATGGGACTGTGAGCATCCATTTTCATCACTGCATATGCCAGGTCAGACTCTGCAGGTCTGAAAAGCCCTGTGATGATAGTACTCACTCTCTTTAAATAAGTGCAGGAGATGGTGAGTCTGGGAGAACTAACAAGAATTTGTCACAGTTCAGAAACCTCCCCCTCCTCTACAAAATTAGTCTCTTTGAAATACAGCTAATACTAATTCTATTTTCTGTATGGAACAGTACAAACCTATGTGATTTTCCAAAGGAATTGATTAAAAAGTACCCTGCTCTCACTGGTTTAAGCTCTTGCCACCCTGAGTGGAATACAATGGGTAAGAATAAGGACAATCATGCAAATATTCAGACTGAAGTGTTAAAACAAGACATTACATTGGCTGTCTCACTCAAGACCAATATGGCACTAGAGTGTATCTTACTGTATTCTTTACCTTATCATCAGACCTGTAGCTATTTCACAAATTTCAGGGGGAAAATATTCTTTGATTACTTTTCTGTCTCCTGGGGTTTTTCTCTTTTATCTTGCTACCAGATTAAAAAAGCAAACAAACAACCCCCAAACAAAACAAAACAAAAAACAGGCATCATAAATTGTGGGTACAGGCTTCAGAAGAGAGAGAAAATGAACTCATAAAAATTTTCTTATGTAACTTTTTTAGGGTGAAAGGTGTGAATTTTAAAGCCTATTAACTTGCAGTTTATCCAATATTTGATGCCTTTTGATTATGTTGTCCTTTGTGTTTAAAAGCAGACTGCCCAGTTGTGGTAAGAACTACTAGATCCAGGGCCTATAGGCTTGTCTGGGGATTGGGAAGGATGAACCAGTGTCCCTGTATTTCTGAGCACTGTAGTTCTGTAGCTGTGGGCCACAGAAGAAGTTATCTCTTTCTCTGAGGTTACTGCTGTTTGTTGGCAGGTGCTCGGGGCTTTGCCTGCAAGAAATGGAATAGGAACGTCACAAAATTCAACAAGGGCAAATGCCAAGTCCTGCATCTGAGATGGACTAATCCATTGCACTAATCCAGGCTGAGATCTGCCTGTCTGGGGAGGCAGTTCTGCTAGGAAGGCACATAAGATATTGGTAAACCATGGGCTGAACATGAGCCAGGGCATCTTTTGTCATTAAGGAAGGTCAGCAGCATGCTGGGCTCTCTTAATAGGAGAAAAGCCGGTAGACTATATTCCCCCTTTACTTTGCACTATGTTTGACCACATATACAAACCTGCGTCCAGTTTTGGGCCTTCACTATGACTAAAACATGAATAACCTGCAGAAAGTTCAGTGAGGTGCCACCAAGACAGGCAGGGCTGGAGCACTTGTCCAATAGGAAGAGGCTGAGGGAGCCAGGCTTGTTCACCCAGAGAAATGATGGCTCTGGGAGACCTGCCAGTGCCTGTGGGGAGGCTACTGAAAGGAGGGCCATGCTCCTCATAGTCACGTGTGCTGAGAGGATGAGAGGGAATAAGTTGAAAAAACAGACATTCAGACTTTACATAAAGAACACTTTTAACTGTAAGGACTCTTCAGCAGTGGACGAAAAGGGGGTCTGTAGTCTCCATCCTTGGAGATTTTCAAGACCAGACTGGATAATGGATAAACCCCAGAGCAGATATTCAAGCTTGACCTGCTTTGAGCAGAAGGTTGGATGAGAGGTCTCTTGCTATCTCTTCCATCCCAGTTATTCTGTGAGCATGTGATTTTTACCCAGCAGTGGGCCTGCTTGATGCAGGAGTAATTTCGGTGGTCAGTAAAAGTAACATACTTCCTGGCTGAAACATCACCTGAAAACTTCTCCACCCAAAAGACTTACATCAAAATGGAATTTTAAAATAAAACAAATGCAAAACCCAAGGAAAAACCCTCAACTTAATCAACATGTAGCTTGAAATTAGTTTGATGAAGACAACATTCATCTTCACTTGAAGATAATGGGTAAAAGAGAGCACAACTGTCATCTGGATCAGGTTAAACAGAGGCAGAGTTGTTGCCCTGGCCCGTGTCACGATCTTCTGTGTGAACAACATCAGCACCATCACGTTTCAGCTGCCACCACATGGTGCCTGCAAAGAGAAGGGAGAAGCAGCACTTTGTAGCTGCCACCTGCAAATCCCTCATTATTGGCAGGTACTTTGCAATGGAGTACTAGGACAGGGTAATTGCTGGAGATAGAATTGGCAAGAGCAGTGTATGGGAGACACATTCAATTGCACATGAGTATGGTAGGTGAACTATAAAAAAAGCAACCCTGCCATTATCTGTTGAACAGCCGGCAACTCTGGGTCTTCTATTTTGTTTACGGCAGGACGGACAAAAGGCTGGTAGTGTCAGCAGTAAATAGCCTGGGGACTGTGTGCCTTATAAAGGTATGCTGGATGCCTTTATGAGCCATAGCTCAAACTTTTGTGACAATAACAGTGAGGCATTGCAAGTTTATTTGCAAGATTAAGTCTAAATGTTGTCCCCAGAGTGCAGTAAAAAATCTAATTAATTTTTTTATTCTTTATCATTGAGATCCACATTCATCCATAGGAATTTGCATTTCTATATGACCCTTGTGTAAGCCAGCTTGGATGGGAGGGGGACCAATTTTGAGATTCATCAGTAGTGTTGTCCATCCTACTCAAATATTCCATTTATACTAAATATTGCAGAAGCAAGTATGATTCTGCAGGCAGCCTTAGGAGGAAAATAAGCACTTCTATGAGAAACACAGTTACTACTTTTCATTACACAGTGTTTTACTACACATCTGTGTCTTACAGCTGCTCTGCCATATAGATTCCTCAATATCTAGTTCAAGAAGTGAGTTTACACTGTAGTCTTCCACTCATTGAGAGCATTGTCTGGGGTTTTCAATCAGATATTTTAACAGACTTTGGCTTCAAGTCATAGGCATCTTTACATCTCAGCACTTCTTTGGTTTCCAACAAGTCTATTCAACAGTTTGAACACTCAAAATTATTACTTGAGAATATTATTAGGTGGGCAGAGGTGCAAACCACTATAGAGTGAGGACATAGGCCCCCAGGACATGAAGCAAGAGACAACTCGAAAAAGTATCTTGATAGTGAAAAATATCTTAACCATGCTATCAAATCTGCACTTAAGAGCCTTAAAAATTTTGCTGGACAAATCTCCCTTCAATCTCCAGGTTCTTGCCTTAGTACCTATTCCTTATAGGAGGATGTTGTAGAGGGGAAGGGTGCTACCCTCTGGTTTGCTTTCTCATACAAGGAACGCCTGATATGGAACTGGGAGCCTACAGGCCACAGGCATGTCAAATGGGGGCATGCTGGAACCATGCTGGGAGCAGAAGGAACCGGGAGAGAAGTACACTGCAGCTGTTAGATCTAAGCAGCAGGCTGCAGTCATGCAGGAACATTTCCCTCATTCCAGACTCAACCTGCATTGATCTCTGGAAAATTGAACCCTTACCTAAAAAGCCCATTTCTAGTATTGTTAGTCCCTTTGGGTCACTGTTGCCTCAGGTGGTCCAATTACCTACCAAGCTTGCAACTTTCCCTGTGCTGCTGGGAAAACTTTTCTTCATCCTTTCAACACAGCACACTGAGGAAAAACCTCTTTATAAATTGCATGTAGGCTCCTATACTAGCCAAATTTGCAGATGTTTCACAGAGGTATGTAGAAATTCAGTACTCCTGACCCACCAGTTTTCGTGAGCCTTTTCTATTGACTACATATTTTCTGGCTTGAATTTGTTTTGGATACTGAGGTCCGTTCAGTGGAAGTCAGAAATGTCTATAGGTCTTCCATCCCTTTCTGTGTAAAGACTCAGGGAAAAGTCAGCCTAAACAGAGCTTCCAAAGCTAACAGCTTTCCTGATTAACTCTTATTATCCAACATGCTGCATTTTGTAGGGGGAAAAACCTCAAAGATGGGAGAGAGAGCAAAACTGAAACAAACAAAAAATATCACACTTTGAAATCCATCCCTTTGGCAGCTTTCCCTTTCTCATTTTGGCAGACAGAGAATTGCTGGCAGGACTAGTGAGGGAAGGGTAAAAGACAAATGGTTCATGATGAATCCTTTAACTAAGCTGATATTTCAACACAGCACTTGCCAGCATTTTTCTTTGGCATACGCTTTATAGAACGTACATGACAACCACTTCAGCATTGTTAATATATTGGCATTACCTGATTTATTATTCATCTCCCTCTAAATCAGACCCCAGACTTTCAGGAGACTATCACATAGCAGAAGTCTTTTTTTTTTTGCCTAGCATTTATTTCCCTGCATGCAAAAATGAAACTAAAACTATGACACCATGATTTACAAAATCCAACAAGCTAGCTTTTTAAAATTAATGTATTACTTATAAGGATATTATCCTTTGTAATACTGATAATGTAACTACCAGCTTTCAAGAATAAGATGTGTCAAATAGCTTCACTCTTTGGGTGAACAAGTTCCAGTAAAACAAAAAGAAACAAGATCACGACTTTTTAAGAAACTAAAATAAAAATATGGACTAGAAGGTAATTTTGGGGTTTTATTATGGTTTTTTGTCCTGGAAAAAAAGCCTCCAGGTTTCAGGAGTAAAAGTGAATAAAGATGTACTGATGAAAACAAAATATTTCAAACTCTGCAAGGAAAAAAAACCCCAAACCAACAAAAAAAACAAACCAACATGTAAGCTGAATTTAGTTTTTATTACATTTAAATGCAACATTTTCATTGACTTAAATGGATCCAGTACCACACACTACATATATGGCAATTCATTAAACCAAGAAACTTGAATTAAAAAAATAGTTACACCAACATACAGAAGAAGAGATTGGAATATAAAATCTTTTTTTTGTTCATTCATTCATTCATTCATTGATTTCTTCTTTTTTTCTTTCATTTTTTCCTTCCTTTCTTGCTAAATACTTAACTCATTATCCTTCAACAAATTCCATTTTATGGTCCTAAAGTTCCCACAGGTGGCATTCCACCACATCTTTTTTGCAGAAGACACTGCATTTTCAAGGACCCCACCCAAGAGGACTTACCAATCACTAAATGCTATGTCTGCATGATGAAGTGTGTACAACCACAGTGGATGGTCACAAAGACCTTGTCTGGCATTTTTGAATTAAACTGTTAATGTTTAGTTGTATAAATTCCTTATAAATGCATCTTGCTCCAGTACAGTACAATACTGTAAAAACCTCTGGTGAGGTAGCAACTGAAGTAAATGCAGTGAGATATGTGCAATGCAGTGTGCAATTTTCTGGCCAGTGAGCTTAATTATTCTTCCTCCTTTCTAGCAGCCTACCTTCATTTCTTATCTCTGCTAATAGAAGGCTAAAATTGTAAAAAAAAATTATAATTTTTTTTCTGAAATACTGATAATGACTTCAGGCTTTATTGCAGGAAATTTTGTGGTTTTTGTGAAAAGAGAGCAAAAAAAAAGGTTTGGATATTTTTTCCTTATTTGAATTGATTCTAAAGTTAGGATTTATCAATAGAAGGAAACTGAAATGTGAATGTCTAAAAAGGCAATATGGAATAGCTGTATGAGCTATGGAGAGCAGGAATAACAAACCATATATTTTTCCTGCTGTGACAGGGCACTGCATAAAAACACTAGGGGATGGATGCAAACAATGTGCTGGTGAGAGTGACAATAAAACAGAGATGACAGCATAAAGAGAGAATGATGAATGTATTAACACAGGTAAGGGAGTTAGAGAAAAGATCACAGGGAACAGCAGAAAATTCACTTTAAGCAGATCTTGAATAGTCTAACAGGAAATAGTGCCGTTGTTAAATGTGGATTTGACAGGGAATGTGGTGACAACAGAGTGAAGAAATCTTTGAGTTCATATGGAGACGTTTATATTTATGCCTCTGGATATACATTTATAGATATTTATACTAAATATATATTTTGATATCCCTGTAATAAATTTCTGTAACCATATGATAAACTGTATTTATTGTAGTTAACACCCTTTGCCTGCCTTACCTGTGCAATATTCTTTTTTTCTTTTCAGCTGGTGATTTCTCTAAGCAGCTCAGAACTGCTGTCAGAATTGTTGAAACCTGCCAGAATTTTTTTTCTTCTTTTCTTCCCAAACACCTTCAGAGATGGGGAATTCTCCTCCTCTGCTGCATTCTGCTTTGAAGTACCTGTCTTGAATTACCCCATTTTGTATTAGTTTAGATTTAAAGGTCCAATTTCTCTTATCTATCAAAGATGAGAAAAGCAGGGGAATTGAGGCTGTTATTATAAAAAAAACTGGCATTAACATAATAGACAGATTTCTTAAAAATGTTACTCCTAAATAGATGTAGGAAAAATGTTAGTCTATAAAAGAAAGTACGAAATCAACCACTCTTTTGTTTAAATCTTGATTCTAATTTCAAAAGATTCATAACAATAAATCTATTAAAGTTACGTATTTTTGGCTAATGGCTACTTGCCTGGGATTAGTCTCTAAAACTGTTGTTTTTCAACAGTTGAACCAGCAAAGATGAAAAACCAATTGGCTTTAGTAGGCTTTATGTTAGATCCTTAGATGTAAATAGTTCAACATAATTTTATTTTATTGCTTGTTAGAACTCTCATGTTTCACGCCTTATGGTCGCTCAATGAGTGGTTCTTTTAAAAACCTTTCTCTTTATGTCATTATTTTCCATAGAGTAATATTAGAGATGTAGAGATCCCTGATTGCCTTTTTCAAAATGCGTGTCATGTACTTGGGGCATTTGTTTGATATTGAATGGAAAGCAGCAGCACTACCTAGAAATCTAGGAGAAGAACTGAAAGACACCAATTTCTTCTCATGCTATAAGTAGTTTTTAGACAGATTTCTCAAAGAGGAAGAAAAAAATTACCAAAGTGAACCCCACAGTACATGCCCATGCACAAATTAGGCAAAATTTGCTGTGACATTTTCAGTATTGCCGAATGTTGTTCAGGGTTGCAGACTTATGTTTTATATTTTCCTTCACACACAGCATTTTTAATATTATGGGTCAAAATTTCACCATTCAATGGCATCTTTTTGTCAGCAGTGATTCAGTAGACAGACAAGGCTTGATGAGTCGCCAGTGAGAGATATCACATTTACACAAAATCACAGCTGAAACTATCACTCTGAGACAGATTAAAACCTGTAAGGCTAAACATAAGAAAAAGGAGCCTGAAAACCACCAGAATTTGTGTTTTGTGAATAGAATTTGTGAACTGTGAATAGAAGTTTCAGAAGACTAGTCAGAAAGGATTACTCTAGAAAAGAAAATGTTTGTCTTGGAGACTTTTTTATTGACCTGTGATGTGCTTTTGGTTTGAAAGACATGTTAAACAAAGAGAGCTCCAGTCTTTCAAAACTCTCGCAGCTCTATAAATAACTCCACATAAAATGTACAGTATATATAAACAGCATGACAAAGAATTTCTGACAGGATTTTCTCTACAGTAAAAGTAAAGTCAAAACATCCCATTGATGGCAGCTATTTTGAAGAATTTCTAAGAATACGAGTGCTTAAGAGCTGGCAAACTCTCTGTGAGTGAGAGTGAGTATAAACAATGAACTTTTATGAGGTTGTAGCCATTCCATCAAGATCCAAATGCAGCTTGGATGGACCTTAGCCAAGAAGTGACTGCTCAGCATTTAGTAAAATGTCAGCTAAGGGAACCGCAGAGAAAACCAAACTGTTCCAGCAGTAAAACTATCTGCCAGCAACATTTTTGAGAGTTCACCATCTGGGTCCTGCAGCCATCAATCAGACTCAATGTGTCACTCCAGCTGTCCTTCAAGGCTCCTCGTGGTCAAGGTAGAGCAGTTGTGAGAAAATAAAACACAAAAATTGAGAGAGCACAGCTGCTGAAAGCTCGAATAAGTCAGCAGGCAAATAACTCCCAAGTATTAAATAGCACACAATTGCTTCTCTAAATCTAAAGATTGACCAATTACATATCTGAAATGACCTGTTTTCTGTACTACGTATAGATATTTTATTTGACTATTCTGTTGTAGTGGATTTGGGGTTGTTTTATAAATACATCCATAAGTCTCTTTTACTTTGTGGGAAATTAATCCACAAATGCAAGTCTATGAGTTTATTTTCTATAGGTTAACGTGTAAGGGCTCTACTCATTGGCACTTACTGTGACCAGCACTTGTTAAAATTAGACACTAATATTGGAGATTTTGACTGGAGACAAACTCTGAAAAAGTCTGCCATTGTGAATCTCTCACCTGACTGAAAATTAGGGCCTTTAAAATACATGTGCATGGTTGGAAAGATTCCATTGGAAATGGAAATAAGTTAAGTAGTAGCTTGTACAGGAACTGAGACAGGAAAGTAGAGATGTAGTAGAAATTTCAGAAGAAACACTAGTAAAGGTAGGAGCAGTTATTAAATTAGCAAATCAATACCTATGATCAAAAAAAAAAAAAAATAGAGGGATGGCAGAACTAGAGAGAGAAGAATCTGATGGCTTCTTGATGAAGATATTAAAATAGCAAATCTGACATTCTGAATGGATTCAAGGCACACAGTCAGAAATAAAAGCCAGAGCTATAAGTAAGGCTGTGAAAATTTAGGGGGAAAAAAGTTATTTAATTTAGTAAACTTGAGAAACAAAAGAAAAATTTCGTGACCAAAGTGAAAAGTTGAACAGACAAGGAAATTAATAGATTTCTGCTGTGTTTTTTAAATTGAACTATAGGGAAATAAAGTGGATTTTCTGTCCAAATATGGTTGATTGCTTTTTCTATATATGTTGAAAAATTGCAAAACATTGTAAAATACCTCCAATATTTCTTTCACACTTTTAGGAGGTTTCAGATACCTGTGTGGTGAAGACACTTTAGTCTGTTTCTTTTTCTTTCCAATAGTTGACTTTGCTTTATGAATGGTTTTAATAAAAAAATAAGTACTGGCATCCAAAGTCTGTTGTAATATACAATTTAGTTGCAATCATATCCATATAATGGCTTTACTTAATGTCCATCTATAAAAGTCTGGGCCTAGGGCAGGTAAAGAATGTTCTGTATAAATAAAAATAACATTATCAGCACTAGGTTTTTTATTGTTTTCCTTTTTAGTGTTTAAAAAGATTTATTGTATAATAGTTATTGAATATTCAATTTTTACAAAGCTGACCTACAGATGGTAAAAACTGTGCATAATAGTTAAAAATTCTCTATTCCAGGTGTTTCAAGCAAATGTTTTTGTTTCAGGATTTTAAAATAAGTGAATAACAATCACATAATCACTGAATCATTTGGCTTGGAAGGGATCTCATGGTATCTTCTAGTCTAACTCTGGTACACAAGACTGTGCCATTGTTGTGCTGTTGTTCCACATATTGCAAAACAAACTCAGGGATACTCAGATGCTTCAGAAGATCTAGACTGAGGAGGAGAATGAGAAATGGCAAAAAAGAAATGGAGAAGAGGAGGACAAAAAAGAGCCCAGTGATCTATTGTTACAGGCAGATGTCTCCTAGCCTGTCATAGGATTTCCTTTCCAAATTTTCACTAAACCTTTGGAGGTCTAGGCACAATGAGGAGATTAGCTTGTATCTCAGCCAAATGAGGTTCTTATAGGTGAGGTTTCCTAGCATTCATCTGAGTTTTCAAGGGGAAGCTAACAAGAACACAAGAAGTTATGATTTTTATTACTTCTTTGATAAAATACTGTAAACAGACTGAAGTGCACATGGCTTTAAAAAAATTAACAGACCTTTGTTTAAAATACACTTCCAAAACCGTCATCATCACTCAAACTTGACAGAAAAAGAATATACTACAAAAACACCCATGACATTTCAAGTGGATTGGCTACTTCAATGAGGCTGTGATTTAGTCTATCATCACTGTTAACTGGTGTCTCACCCAGGTACTTACTGGAGAGCAAAGGGATTCAATAACATTTAAAAGACAGCTTAGAACAGCAATAACTTTTGCACACACATCATTTAGCATTGGCCAAGAGAGTTTGTAATGTCCTTCCCACATCTGTGTAGTTTTTAGAATAAAAGTGGAAAATGCTTTTGGGAAAAACAAGCAATAAAAAGCCTCCCTTGCTATATAGCAAATAAACAGAAAAGGCTCTTTGAGTAAGAGCCCTACAAGCACTTTACATGAGGAGTCATACCTACTACTGCTTTTCAACCAAGTAGCATAGCTTTTGCCCACTACAAGGCTTGCATGACTTGTGTTTTGATATCACAAATATTGACATCCTGATCAAAGTAATTGGACTATATTCTGCCTGGTTGTGGCTGTTATCAGAGAGCAAAGCCTACTTTTCATTGATTCCTGCTGATTTCATGCCAATATGAAAGCATGACAGAAATAATGACAATGCAGCGTATTTTTATTTTGAAAAGAACAATCTGTCCACTCTTGTTCCCTCTGGGTTGGAATAGCAACCGGCACATCCAAATAGAGAGGAGAAGATAGCACTAAATGAGTTTATGTGTTAAATGGCATTTTGTTTTGTCAGGTTCCTCCGTAAGTTATTAACTATTGTATTCTCTTTCACAGTTAATAGCCTGGTCCCTGTAAAGAAATTACATACCTATTCTGTGAAGGAAAATGAAGGCTGAGTTACACATATATTCAAAAATTTCCTGAAATATTTATTTCTCATATTTTATATAAAACATACACAGCACCGTGGATATTTGTCTTATGCATGAATGCAGAAGTTAGAAGAATTACTGTAGTTAAATGCAAAATCAGACCTAATTCTTTTAAATACTACTCTTCCCTTTTAAGTCTTTTAAATACTACTCTTTCCTTTTAATTTAATTAAATACATGCTTTATCACTCCCCTATGAGTCAAGATAATTAAAGAAAGACCTATATTTGTCAGTGAATCTCAGAAATGTTCTAATGAGTGGATAAGAATCATTTGTAATTAACATGCTAATTGCTTGTATGCAAATGGCCTGTTGTTCAAGTGGTTTAAAAAGTGCTTGAAAACAGTTTGTTTGCCTTCCTTCTTAAGCAGACTAAACATTCCCACTTGCAGTCTTATTTACACTATTAATTTGCTTAGCAAATATTTTTTTAATAGCTAGTGCCAATAGAAGGAATGGAAGCCTTGTTTGGAGAGCTCTTGTGAAGAGTGCTATTTTCTCCAGTTCAAGCAGATGAGCAGACTGAAATGTGAGTTTTTCAGGCACATAATAGACCCTTGGCTTATCAAAGCCTCTTATCTGATTGGAAAAAAAATCAAAGGTAAACTTCACAGCACATGGAATTAAAAGACAAATGAGATGTCATAATTATCAAAGTGGCTAATTTAGAAAATTAAGCCATTCACATAGGTGACATAATTGCTTGTCACAATCACTCTTTTTCTCATTAGCCCTCTCTTCAGTACCTACCATACAGTGGAACATTCTTTAGTCTCAGAAAATATTGCCTATACTGTAATCCCTTAATAGCATCCCTGAAATCAGTGCAAAAATATACTTAATAGCTTCATTGATGTGATATATTTGTGTGATTCCCTGTTTGATCATGTCTCATATTGTAAAATCTGGTATTTTGAATTTTGAGTATTTTATTGGGGTTTTTTTCTAGTTTCTTTTACAATTACGTAATTTAAAATTAATCATCTAATTATGATGGAGGACTTAATATACCAACATGCCATATGCAAATTCTTTTGACAGGATTATGCTTCCATTTCACAAGGCATACTTTAACATATGAGTATTATGAGGTATTTAACCATTGTGACTAGAAGATTAAATTGTTCTCCTAAATTGCGGATGTATAGGAAAAATACTTTATCCTCTGTAGAGTAATACATCTTTCTAATATTTAGTGTTTCATTTTATGTTGCTTTCAGTCAGTTTAAAATAATACCCAAAATAATATTCTTTATGAGAAAGTAATTTTCAGGAAGTGGGTACACTTCCCTGACAATCATATTGTTTATGAGTCAGCAAGTACAGAAATTATTAATGACAATTTCTAAGAAAGGAAATGAGTCTGGTTTGCTATGCGAGTTTCAAGGCATGACATTGTAAATGGGCAAGGTTAAACATTTTGGATTAAAAACATGACTGTGAGATTGATTAGGGTCCTACAGTCTTGTAAAGTTGGTAGAACATAGCTGACATGACTTATAGTTTGCTGAATTCAGAGAGATTACATTGATGTCATTCATTTGAAGAGATAGTTCATCCTGGATGCATACAGTGAAGCTGTCATCTGTGCGTTTCACAAATATTCATGTGACTAACATGTTTTGATTAGACTAACACTGAACCACACCACTGAATGGGTCATGTGTCTGAAGTGCTGTGACAAAGTCAAAGTGCACATTAAAAAACACAGAACAAAAACTGGAAATAAAATAAAGCCAAACACCCAACCTAATCTTGTAAAGCTTTCGGTGTGCCACTCCTCTGAATATTTGGCATACTTGACATATGAAGTACTGAAACTCATATCTTATAGCAAGCAATTAAGCTTCTGACTATAATAAAAGAAAGTTAATATATCATTAGCTCAATTATAAACAGTATTGACTTTGGTCTGTATGAACAGACTCCTATACAGTTTGCATGAATGTGCTTATTTAAAAATAGAGTCCATCCTGCCCTTTCTTCTCCACTGATAGCTGGGCAGGATTGCAATCCAGCATTTCCAGAAGGGAATATTCTTCAGCTGACATTTACTCAAAAGTGAATGGAAAGCAAGAGGTTATATTTCCAAGAAAAAGACCTTCTTCAATGGACTGTGGAAGGCATCAAAACATGGACTTGTTTTAGAAAATTATGTTAGGACTGATGTTTCTGGATTTATTGGGCCTGACAACACTCCAGTTATTCATCTTTGGCTCATTGTAGGGGTATTCACTCCTCTTCAGCCCTCCTGCCCAGTATGAATAAGAGGTTCTCCAGTTCCATTTCTTTCAGAAACAATTGTTGGCACTAACCCTTTTTCCCAATCTTCTCTGTAGTTTCCTACCTTCTCACTAGGACTGTTTTTTCCTGAGTCCTTCAGTTTGTTCACAACAAAGAAGGCAAGTGTTCTAAACCAACATTTTAAACACATTCCCACTGTTCATATGCAAAAAAGAGCTATTTACGGGTCCATACAAAGGTAGCAAAAAACGTTTGAGCATAAAAACATTTGGTTTAATTTCCTCTCCATTATATAAGTGCTCTGACTTTCCCACATTTTTTTTATCCCTGCATCTTTTTGATCCCCATGGTTTCATCTCTTCCCTAACTTCAGGTTCTCTTTTCCTGCCCAGGGCACTCCTTCTTTAGTTTAGACCCCTTGGCCTAGAGAGCCAAGAGACCACTCTTGTTTTAAACAGTTCTATTTAAAACACTTTTTCTTCTGCTTTCCTGCTTTACATTGTTGGTTGTACCCAGCTGACAGATCAGCTCTGCTCTCAATCCCAAGGGCAGGCATGACGTGTTAAATCTCACGTCAGTCAATATCCACAACTGTCTCTGAGCCATGACTTGCTCAGTCTTTTGTCATGCTCGTTGTTTTCCAAGGCACTTATCCCATGGTAACAACTTTTTCTCTTGTCCTCTGGCTGCCTCTGGGCAACGTATGTGAGAGGTGCCACAGACCCTGCCAGAAACACTTAACATTTGTGGTTATAGTTACATGAAAGTTTCATAAAGACAGAATTTGTAAGCTATGCATAAATTTCCTGACTGTCTCAGAGCAGAGTAAATATTAAGTATCTACTATTTTTCTAGAAGATATTTTCTTACAATAAATATTTTACATAAATATCTGTCTGGTTTGAGGGAAAAGGAAAGGAGGTTGAAGATGCAAGGCTGCTCTGTTATTCTTCCCTCACATGTCATGGGGAGGGTCAGATTCTGATCTCGTTTATCGCATTGCAAACTTCTGATGCAATTTCCTTGAAGCAGCTCAGCCTCTACTGATTTAACAGGCTGTGGACACTGGTCAGCTATTTTAGGTTAGAAGATATCAACACTGACCCTCAGAAGTGTTACTTCATTCAATAGACAGGCACAAAACGGCAATGTAACAGACACAAGTGGCAGTCAGCCACCATAGGAAGCAAAAACCATCTAAACATTTTACTTTGACATAGCATTCAGTATTGGGAACAAACTTTCTTATCCAGCAAAAAAAGAAACGCTGACTTGAAACATCTGCAAGTGCCTTACAAAATAGTCAGGCCTAAATAACCAGTAACAACATCATTTGTGATTGGTGACTTGTTTTGGTCCCATTCCCATAATAATTTTGGAGCAAAAAAATTTCATTTAGATGGCACTGAAGTTGTGATTTTGGTAGAAGATGGATATTACCATCAAAAGAGTGCATGTAAATTGACGATTAAATAAGTAAATTGTTATATCTGTCTTTTTAGGGTAACAACATACATGTATTTTACAGGAACACAGAATTATCACCTAAAAAAACAAAGACTAATGTAAAACTGCTGCAAATGGTGACTGAAGATCACTACGCCAATACTGGTATTGTTCCCAAATATGTACTGCTGTCTACCAGAGGCCATGTTTAATACTAAATATCCCCCAGTTTATTAACATGTTAATTCAGGAACTCATCTTGTGGGAGAGCTGATTTCAAGAGCTAGACTACCTCCATGTGTACCTGTAAGGTAATTTATATGGTGAAAATATTAAAACAAAAGAATAAACTGTCTCATGCCGGCTGTTGAGGAAAAAAATGTATTAATCTTGTGTGTCTCTGGCTTGGCTAACTCATGTTTGCAGTTCTATATTTCACACAGAATCAGTCCTGCTCAATATTTCTTGCAATACGTTTGAACGAGAGCTGCCAACAACCAAAAGCAAACGTTTCTCCCTCTTCCTTTCTTCCCCCTAACTTCCCCATCAAAATATTTAGGGAGTTTGAGAGTTATGTCATACACCTGACTCAGTAGCTGGCCTTTCAGGATTCTCTCTGCTACCTTCTCCCTTCTCTTAGCAAGTATTTTTAAATTACTGAGCCAAGTCTACTCTCATTTGTTATAACATATATCTGAACTAATTTCACAGTGCATTGCACTGGTCTGGTGTCCTTTGAATTGCTGAAATTACTGAACACAAACATAGCAACAGTGTTTGGAGGGAAGGACTACTCAGCCGCACAGCATTTGACTTCATCAAAAAATATGACAAACCATACACCATAAATTTTTTGCATGTAATCCCCTAACAAATCAGAAAACAGGAATGAAAGATGGACTCAGATGAGTAATAGAAACAAATGGGGAAAACAGAGGGTCCGTGGAATCCATTTCATGACATTGAAGACTTGTGCATGCTGAAGTACAACTCATTAGTGTTCTGATTACTATGATTGAAGTGGTCCTAAGGGTGGACAGAATTTGGAGGTCATTTATGCTTCTCAAAGGACTGGAGTTTCAGACAAGGCTGAGGAGCTCAAATGTCACATATTTCCCAGTGAAGATTCACCAAACAGCACAGAGCGATGGATAGACCTTATCTCTAAGTGAATCAAGGTAAACAAGGGACAGATGTTTTAGCACAGACCGTTGCAATAGCACAAGGACTAATGGTTTTAAACTAAAAGAGTATCAACTTAAATTAGATTGGAAGTTTTTTTTTTATTATGAGGGTGGTAGAACACTGGAACAGATTGCCCAGAGTGGATGTGGATGCCATCAGGTTGGACGAGGTTCTGAGCAACCTGATCTAGTTGAAGATGTTCCCGCTCATCGCTGGGGTGTTGGATTAGATGATCTTTGGAGGACCCTTCCAACCTAAACTGTTCCATGATTCTGTGATAATCAGGAGGAGAAGCTGGAGAACCACAAAGGTTGTAGGTACATAAGGAAGCTGGAAGAAACAGAGGCAACTTCTGGTAGGAAGACTGCTAGATATTTGACTCCCCTGCTGTTTTTCAGCTGTTTGCCAGCTACTTGATTACTCAGGATGTTTTGACTTTTCTTACTAGATAAGTTTATTTTGTATACAATTCTTATATTCTGTTTGCTTGCTGTGGGTAAAGCACAGCACTCCTGCTAATGTGGTTTGGACTGGTAACAATCAAATTTCCCACAGGCTGCTGATCTAGATCTCCTGTCTTTTGATATTCTATTCTCTGCTGGCAAGATGTCTCAAGCACCTCAGCAGTCAGCAAGAATCTGGAAGCAGGTGTCGATTTTCAGCTCTTCTAGTGTCAGAAATTATCGTCTAGATGGCATGTTGTCTATAGAGCTGAAGTTAAATCAAACTGAGAGTTGGCATTTCTCTCTTCCACTAGACCTGCCGCGAGACAAGGTCAGTTGGAGGAGTACTTACACCACACGTGCTGTTTCTAGGTGAGGAAGCTTGGCTTCACAGGCAGAACTGCTTAAAGACCCAAAAAGTGATAAGTAACTATAGTTCATAGTCCTGTGGTTAAGGAAGAGAGGGAGGAAGGCTCGCTGAATGCTGGGTGAGACAGACATGAGAAGTATCTGTGGAGACACTGAAGCAGCTGGAAAGCTGACTGAAAGTACAGTGCCTCCTCTTCATCATTTCCCAGAGCCCAGAAGAGGGCACTTCGGGCAAATTTCCTGATGAATAGGACAGCTTTTGGAACAGTGAAGAAACGTGTCCTTGGCACCGTGCAAATGAGAGGGACATGTCTTCTGTGTAAATACTGTTCTCTGGTCTTTATTTTGACATTTACTCCAGTTTAAGCAACTAGGTTTTAAAGCACATTTGCTTTGATTAAAACTGGGATTGGCCTTGCAATAAAGATGGTCTCTCCAGTGGCTCATTTTGGAAATCCCCTGAACAGTGATTGGATATATTTATGATGCCCTTTAGCTGCGTGTTTGATTTCCTTGACATAAAAAGGGGGGGGGAGGGAAAAAAAAAGGAAAAGCTGCTGACTCTTTAAAGGTTTCTGGGGTTGTTATTGCTGGCCTGCAGCCACACATTCTCTTACATGGTGGATCAAAGACACCAACACTGTAAGAGTCAGTCAGTACAACACAGGCACTACTTAAACATATTGCTCAAACATTCCTTTTTGTTTCTTTAAAGGGTCACGTTCTGAAAACAGTTCATCTTGTTACTTAAATGAAACAGTAATTTTGTGTACTCTGACACATTGCATTTTTTTTCCCAAGGAAAAAAAACAAGCTTTGATAGCACCTTAACCATTAGCTAATAAAATAGTTACACACCTTATGTTTTATTAACTGTCTTTGTCATAGTTACAGAAATTTTTTTTTCCCCCTTGTTCATTTTTAATGTTATGGTGTGGAAAGCTGGAGACCACAAAGAGTTAAATCATAGTCTATGCTGAGTCTTTATTTAGAAGGAAAAGGTAGTTGTTTTGATGTAGGTCTCTTAGCAACTAGAAATTTAGCTCTTTGTTTATTATAAAATACTTCAGTTTTGAAAGAAAGAATTTACATTTCTCATTTAGTTGCTCTCCTTGTCTTCTTCTCCATCTGCCTTGATGTAGTCTAAAACAAAATAAAAGAAGTTGTTTCCAAATATGAGTCACAATATTCTTGAATGACAAGAAAATCTTAATACTTACTATTAAGAGAGGGTTGTTTAAAGGAACACTGCCTCCAATGTTTAACATCTCAAAAAAAAAAAAAAACAAAACAAAAAAAAGCAAACAAAAACCATAATTTTTGTTGCTAAATAAATTTTACAGTATATGTTTTGTAGTGATTTAGTTTTAGCATAAGATATTACTTTTAAAGGATAATTGATAAAAATAATAAAAGCAAAGCATCTTAGTGCACCGAATTATGCAGTTAAGGCAATAAACTAAATATTTTTTTTGAACCTTCAAACAAGTTAGAGTACTGACATTTAAACAATTGATGGAATTTTGTCCTAAACTGAATCCTAAGTCAGAGCTAAAGTATCACCTTGATACTGTAAAGACTGTCTCTGTGCTTGAATATGGAGTTTTGATAGAAAACTAATATTTAATTTTGCAGAAAAAAACTAACTTAACAATAAAACCCAGAATGCAAGTTGTACTTCCTTTAAGCTGAGATGACCTAACAGGTTTTCTAGCTGGAGGAAGCAAAGTATAATCTTGTGCAAATGAGGATAGTTTATGAAAAAATGCCAAATATGAGGTCAAAATTTCACAGTCTTCATCAGTGTTTTTCTGAGGATCTGGAGAGGACCAGAGCATCTTAACTGAAGGTGGGGACAGGTGCTGTGCTCTGGGGATAACCAGTACCAAATACACTCAAATGGTGGGGAAACTGAGGAAAGGAAGATCATGTGCAGGTGTTCATTACCTTGTCTGCAATACAGTTGTCACCTGTACAGAGAAGGGTGTCTGGGTGCCTGTTCCAGGGGCTTTAAGCGACAAAACTTATCTCAGTTGGATCTATCCAGTTTGTGTTTGGGGCCAAAGAAAAGTAGCCTATTGCAGCCTTACCAAGAGGGGGATAGTTGAGTCAGAAATAGAGGTGGTGAGTGCCATGACTTGATTTTATATTTTACCTTTTCCTAAGTTAACAAAATGTAAGGAAAATTCCAGCTGATTGTACAGCCTTTTTTTGAATTAGACAAGTCAAATATCTGTATACAACATAATTTGGGGGTTTGCATTTTAATACTTAATACATTATATTCTAGGCTTATTAAATTTATGATAAAAATAAAAAATATGTAGCTGTCATTGATCAGCTGCAAACTTATGGTATCTGTGTGCCTGATCAAGTAAACAGGTCCTTGTATGACCACAGTTAGTCCCAGTGGTCCATTGATTTCATATCCTTGAAGATGAAAAATTGACACAAGTAGAGTTTTAGGAACTGGTTCCAGTGTTGATGTTCACACTGACCTGCTACTGTTAGGGCACAAAGATGATCAGAGGGCTGGAGCACCTTTCTTATGAGGAAAGGCTGAGACAGCTGGGGTTGTACAGCCTGGGGAAGGAGGAGACCTTATAGCAGCTTCCAGTACCTTAAGGGGGCTTATATGAAAAGGAGGAAGAGGGACCTTTTATATGGGTAGCTAGTGACAGGAAAGAGGCAATGGTTTTAAACTGAAAGAAGGTAGGTTTAGATTAGTTGCAAGGAAGAAATTCTTTACTCAGAGGGTGTTGAAGTACTGGAAATGTTGCATAGAGAGGTGGTGGATTCCCTGTTCCTGGAAGTATCCAAGGCCAGGTGGGATGGGGCTCTGAGCAATCTGATCAAGTGCAAGGTGTTCTTGCCCATGATAGGGGAGAGGCAACTAGATGATCTATGGATGTCCCTTCCAACCCAAAACATCCTATGATTCTATGACTCTAAATATAAGCCAATAAGAAGAAGAATACATGGAAGCCAATAAGAAGAATAATACATGGACATATTACTAGAGTTTTTATTATTATAGTATCTACTCTTTTTTATTAGAGGATATTATGACTGTTATTAAAACAAGATCATTTTTCCATTAGTAATCAATTTTAAGTAGTTTAGGACTTTTTGGGATCAGAAAAGGAACACTTTTGTAATATCACTCCTGAACTTTTCATAATCCTTTTCTAGAAAACTTCTTTCCTAACAATAAAGCAAAATTGAAATTGGTTGAAGTATTTGAAGAATTACATGATATTGCAGAAATCAATAGCTGCCATAATGACAGCTGCACATTGCGTTTCTCTCAACACACATTTTCAGAGTGAGCTTGTGGAGATGCATTTCTTTCAATTTGCTATTCATTCATTCATTCATTCACTCATTTGCTTGAAAAATCAAGACCTTCCAGAGTTTCCATCTTCCTTACAATTTTTTTTTGTTTGTATGTTACAGATATTGGCTCTGGGTTACAGTCCTGAAAGAAGGAACATTTAATGGTAGCTTATTTTTCTAATGATATACCTTAATGAGATGGGGACTATGTGAGTTGAGTTTGAAAGGTGTAGGAAAGGCTGAAATTCCTAATAAAGAAGGAAAAATCAAACCAGGATTTCTCTTATGTCGTGCTATTTTCTGCTCCAGTTGAAAGATTGCTTGTGGATATTGCTTGTGCCAATACTCAGGTGAAGTCACCAGTTTTGAAAAGTCAGCTTGAGACTGTCAACACACAATTGTAGCTGTGTGTGCAGCCACTGATTTCCTTTGCAACAGAATCCCAACACTTCATATATCATAAGGATAAGGGTACCCCAAGGCAAAAAAGCAAAATCTGGCATTCCCAATTGTTGTGGTTTAGGAATGGTACTCGGCAATTTAGTGTTGCCACTGAGACTCTCCAAACCACATTGCCACCCTCTCAATCCCCCATTTTCCCCCTCCTTCCCCTGTAGCAGGCTGGGGAGGAGAATTGAAGGCACAAAAGGTAAAGGTCACAGGTTGAAACAAGAATAATTAACTGGAAACAGCAATGAGATGAAACAAACAATAAGAGGAACGATATTAATGTGTACAAAAGAGAGAGCCATTCACATGCGTCTAGGTTTCTGTTACTGAAACACAATTTGAGGCATCTTAGCATACAGAAAAACAGTCTAGGAAACCTCACTCCAAATAGTACTGTGTGGGACTACATTTAGAATTAATTAATTAGAAATTTGAAAGCCCGAAGCACTCTTACAATGCTAAATTTCACATAATGACTCTTCCTGATAACCAAGCATCTATTGATTTCAGGGAATTCCTAGGACAAAGTGGATTCTCAGGGTTCTAATCCTTCACCTAGGCCATGGAAGTTTAACTAATACTGTAAAGGCTGGAATTTCAGGTTGACTTTGGGTGCACCATCAGAGTGCTTTTTTTTCCTCAGGAGAAAGATTGTAAAACACAGTTGTCATATTTGTAAAGCTCCTTTATTCTTGCTAATAGACTAAATTACTAGGGCTACGTGGTTGAAACCTGGGACATCTCTGCACCTTCCTATATCTTTATTGGTTAATTTTACTAGGAAACACGTTCAGTGTCTGATTAACCGGTCATTAATCATTGATGAGTGTGAAACTCATTTTTCTAGAAGTGCATTGCCTCACTATTTCATGTGTGATAATAATACTCTAAATCCTGACACAGCTGAAGTATAGACAATTTGTATACGTCCATATAAGTAGAGATACACATGCTAAAGACAAGCCTGATGTTTATGTGGTAGAACTAGCAATGACTTATGGCTCCTAAGAAACAGAATGTCATGTTTCTTTCTCCAAAGAATAGGATTGCCACAGACCTTTGTACTACAAGAATCTATTTCTCATGAAATGAAAATGGATAATTTACAGCATTCCTAATCACACAGAAAATGCCTTGTGTGAAATGCCCCGTATGTGTTAAGAGATTATGGATTTGATAGTGTCAATCTATGAACAGGCACAAATAATATAGTGACTCGGTTCAAGAGCTTTACACAGAGAGAGAAAATAAAAAAAACCACAAGTGCTGTAAGATAAAACCTTGCTATATGCCCAATTTGGAGTGAATAGGGCTTTACATGACAGAAACTTAGAAAGATTTTCATTTAGAAATTCATGAGAGGTTTCAAGAAAAGACTAAAACATATTTTAGTATTAATGTACTAAATTGTAGTTGAAATTTAAGTAAAATTATGGAATTATGTTATTTTGATTTTGATTTGCCTTACTAAATGGCAGACTTCATCTTACATGGATGAAAGACTTCATAGCATTTGACTGAGTGAATAAGATTTAATATTCAGCATAAAGACTGTGAAAATTTCTACTTCTAGTTGAAGACACACTTCACTCATTTCAACAGAGTTTTTTTTTGTTTGTTTGGTTTTTTGTTGTTGTTGTTGTTGTTTTTGGGGTTTTTTTTGCCTAGTTTGGGGTTCACTCAAAAACCTCTAGGAAAACAGGAATGGGAAATGTTTCATTCAGGCTAAAATAGATGTGGACACAAGCCCACACGAGACACAAGGTCTCCCAGGGAAATCATGGCAGTTCTAAGCCCAATGTTGTTCTGACATTATGATAAATTCTAAAGTTTTTTAGTTGTACCCAGAATTTCCAAGTTAATAAGAAATATTTCCTTCAAACTGCCCACAGTGGTTTTATACACAGCCCTACACACTGTGGGTAGCTTTCATAGCACAAACAAGAATGGGTAGATTAGAAGACCATTTATGCTTTAAAAATCTCAGTCAGTGCATTTGATTCATTTCATGAAGCCTTTTGTTTTACTGCCTTCCACCTCAGAAAACAGCTGTGAAGCCAGTCTGCTGTGAATGGGTTAGCTATTAGTAAAAGCTTTCTAAAGGTAAGGATTAATACTGTACATAGTAATATTGATAAACATCGAGTAGAAAAGGAAGGAGAGGGGAATTAAATTAACTGACATCAAGATCAACTGGTTTTGATCTTGATGAGTTTATGAAATGAATTACAATTCTTCATTTGCAAGATTGTTTAAGATCAATCTTTCTGGACATAATTACCATGTGATTAATATGAATAAACTAACTAGAAAAACAGACATGATAATTTCCTTTCATTCTATTACATGGATGATCATTGTTTCAATGTCAAACAAAATTAAGCTTTGGCCTTAAAAAACTACATAGCAATCTTGGGATTCATTTAGGATGATAATTTTATGGGATTTGTTTGGCTGATGGTTCATTTTAAATAATGTCATGTGCATCTTTAATATCTTCTGAAAACCTTCATGACAAATATCGACACTAGGCTGTGCTTTAATACTGTCAGATTTTTAATTCAGAAAGTGTAAACATTGCCAAGTTTTGAAGGTCTGAACCAAGGATACTGACATAATTTTCAAAGGCATGGGTAATACCTCAGCACCTCCCTTCAACATAAAACCCAGAGGTCTGACACAAGCAAACCTCTCTGTAATCCACTTCATGCATAACATTTCTATCCCACATCCTTCCTGATTGTTTGTGAATCGACACGCAGAGTGGTGCTTTGCATATGAGGTCCAGGTGATGTATTTTATTGCTGATACTCTTTCACCTGTATTTAGTTCCAGTGACATGGAAAACACTGCAGCCAATTGTCCTTATTACAGTCCCTGTGTATTTCTCCCCAGTGCACTTGCACAGGGGAAAGATGTGAGCATGGAGTGTACTTAACTGCCAGGCTGAATGGCTCTGTAATGTAGCTTCAGCATGGCATAAATTAAGCTGTCATTTTTTTGGCAGCAAGTGCAGAGAGGCGATTTTCCTGTACTGTAACATTTGAAACAACAATTTTCTGGCTCCAGTAGTAACTGACAGTTCTGTGTGATACATGTTCAACGTTTGTGCTTCAGGGGCTGCAGCTGGAAAAAACCTTTGGGATAAGGTATTGTCTTTATTAGCAAATCGAGCTTGCAGTCACAGAACTCTAATATTTCCTAGCTCTTTTCAAATACCCTGTCACACCCTAAAAATTTGTACTTTAAATTTACTAGATTCCATCAAGGTATTTAACTGTGTTGCTTACATGCAGAACACTATTTTTGATAATTACTTCAGACCTATTTTCATTAGGAAGATTGCTTACCCAGAAGGAGCTGGCCACTGGCATTTTACTGGCAACCTGTACCAAGATGATGGCTTGAAGGACAGCCAGGTTTGGAAATTATCTTGAAATGCTTGGCCAGATTCGGGCTGGTGAGGAAGGAGGATGCTGACAGTACTGAGGAAGGAGGGAAGCAGCCCTTTTCCAGCTCTGAACATGCCCTGCCACAAGCAATGCGGGAAGCCTCCTTTTGCTGGCAAGATGTAAGGGTATGCAGTCATTTTGCAGAGGTGAGAGAGAGTGTAAAATTAAGGAGTCACCTGCATTAGGAAAAGGTGCTTTATTGAAGGTGTGAATTTTGCAGTGTTGTTTCAGAAGTGTGATCAATTTTGACATCATTTTTTAAAGGTTTAAGAGACACATTCTACTTTTCTGATACAATGGTGAAATCAGGAGAATTATGCTAGATTTGCATTTGTAGAAGTCAAGGTAGGAATCAGCTCAGAATAGTGTATGTCACTTATTGCTAAAAAATATTTGCAGCTCTCCTTAAGCATTCAGATATTTTGACACCTGTGTATTCCTTCACTACTTCTAAACTGAGTTATGGCTGTGCCTGCTGGCAGGAGTCCTGGCAGCCCCTGGGAGCAGACCTCACTACTTCCTGCCAGTCACTCACTGTTGTTCATTTCAAATATTTTAACCATGAGACTCACATTTTTAAGTCATTCCTGCAATGTCTAAGCTCATGTTGGTGTTGATTTTGAGACCTGGCTCTTTACTAAAGTACTACTGAATATGAAGATAGAAACTGCATAAAATATACGTGTTTTCTTTGACCCTTCTGTTCCCACTTTGTTTCCACACTTCACTGAGTTTTTCAAAACTACAAGATTTGGATGGCCAGATTTCACAGGAATCAACAGCATTCTGGTGATGCTTTGGAAAGGATGGGCTTCAGCACCTCTATGCACAGGAGGATTTGATCTTTGCCTGTTTGGGTCAAAGGAGGAGGAAAAAAGAGAAAAAATGTTTTAAAACATTTATCAGTGAGCTCAATTTATGGGTTTGTTGCTGTCAAGAAAGAGAAATTACCTCCACTGATTTTTAAGTGAGATCTAAATACACTGCTGCCTTGTCATTCTTGCTGTAGTTCGCCTTTGTGTTTATGTGTTAAGATGTAGTAATATGAATTGGCACTTGACTTTTATTGTATGGGCACTCAGTTTTATTGACATAATTAAGAGGAAGTTCTGTAAGTTCTTTCATCACAGACCTAGATTTTAGAAATTTAAAACTCAGCCATAGAAATAATTTTGGTAAAGGCTTTGCAGTCTTGGTATTTTTCCAGGATATTGCTTTAAAAGTCCTATGTTTTCTTTTGTTCCCCAAAATCCAAATTTTGTTTTATCAGATGTATTCTATATCCAGTAAATCACCTGAATGGTACAAACTAGGCACAGACCACCTCTGCCTCCTGAAACCTGGAGAAGGTTCCTGCTGCTCAAACTTACACAAGGCTTAGTATTCAAGGCAGTACGATGCACCAACTAGTGTTCCATTATTCATGTATGGAAAGTATTTTTTTTCAGGAAACGATCTGATTTGGGATCTTTGGGCCTCTAAATTCTGATAATTCTGAAAATTCTGATTCTGTCTATGAATTATTGTATATTTTGTACCTTAAATGATGAAAAACCTATTTTTCCATCAGATACAAGACACACCACAGTGCTTCCAAATTTGAAGTTCTGGAATGAGCTGCACAAATAAGAATAGTGGGATTCCAAGATTAATTGAGTTTTAGGTAAATCAAATAGGCTTGAACTCATGTAATTTTAATGAATGGGAGGTGCTTTTCTCTGAATGCATTAAGGGAATAGCAAACTATGTATATCCTATACTTCCTTTCCAAAATAAAAGTATGGATGATGCCTACAGAAATAAAATTAACATGGGAACTTAGACTCCAGCAATATAAGCTTTGTATTCCAGTGCATTAACTGTAGCTTTACTTAAAGTTATTGCACTGATTAATATTTATTCTTGCCTCTGAAATACAAAAAAAATCTGTTTGCCTGATCCAGAATATCATAAGCTGCTGCAGCTTTTATGGGAAGTTTTAACAGAAATCTGTTTAGTGCACAATCCTCTACCTTTTTTATAGCTCTGATTCTCAGGAACAATATTTCCAAAACTCCTGTTGTGCATCCATTTTATTATTCCATTTTCTTTTAACTGGTGTCCCTTAATAATAAACAATTATTTAAAATTCCCTTAATAATAAACAATTATTTAAAAATCCCTTAATAATAAACAATTTTTGCACCTCAAATGGCTTCTGTACATAAACAAGTTTAGACAACCCCTGAAGAGAACCTGTACCTTCTCATTACAGGGCAGCAGTAGTGAGAAAGCAATTCACCAAGCTGTAGGGTTTGCAATCACCCATATTTTCTGCTATGAGTAAATAACCCCAATTGATTTAATCATAAAAGAATAACAGGAAAACTACATTGATTTCCAAATCCCTAATGTGAACATCAGAATATATTGACTAAGTAGCATGTAAAAAGGTTTTATCCATTTGTATGAACTGAAGAAATATCAATATTTGATCATTACTCTAACAAAAATTACGACAATTTGCAGTCATCTCAAAATGGACTGCTGTTGCATTATGAACTGCTATGGTTCAGTCTACAGTGTGAAAGTGATAGTACTCATAGGCCAAGAAGAGAAAAATCCATATTTTCAGGCAAATGCACCTCCTATTTATTGTAATAGGCTACTTACATAACCCTATAGAACAGGTAAATAATATAGAATTGTTTTCATTAAAGAAACCAGCTAGTAATAGAAGACTCACTGTTAGTCCTATAACTGTGCTCATCACAAGTGATCAGTGCTACTCAAACCAAACTCTGTCAAGATAGCAAAACAAGAATGTAACTGTTTTTAAAAGAATACAATGCTTTCCTTGTGGACATGCCAAAATAATATTTTGGCTCATATAATAACCTTAAATTGACCTTAATTTGCAGTGAAAGGCTCTGGATCAAAATTTGCTTAAAAGTTCTAATAAAGTGATACTACCTTGACAAAGCTAACCAGTCCACTTAATTTGTTCCGTTGGAGGGTTTTGGTTTTGTTTTTACATTTAGGGTGGATGTCAGGGTTGTTGTGCTCTTTTGTGCAGGTTGTCACCTGGAAGTGAGAGCAGAAAGAGCTCTGCAGCCAGTTTTTTGCAAACAACTGCTAGAGAAGGAAAACCCCTGAACTACACAGACAGTGACATCCTATCCCATAGAAATTTTCTTCGTGCTGTCAAAGACAAGTTTCACATGGACTGAAAATCCTACAATGTAGCACCAGATTTTTAACAGAAGAATCTAATGGGTACAGCTACACCAGTGATACAGTGAGCTGGTGCAGGACTTCTTTGGTGGAAATTTGCTTTGTATCTACAGGAATCTGGTGATATGTTTGAAGGTACCACTGATGCTTTCCCCCTTGGTAGAAGCGAGGTTGACATCGCACACATGGGCACCATGCAGAGGAACTTCCCTGCGAGGCAGAGCCAGTGGCCTCCAGCAGCAAGCCCTGTATACAGGCACAGCCTGGGGCCGGTGACCAAAGCAAGCTCCATTGCCAGTAGAACTGTGAGGCAGTCATGAGGTCCTAGATTCAAAGTGGTTTGTAGCAAAATCAAACTCTTTCCCTCTATGCATTTCGCCAGTTAGTAGTGTAGGCATTCCTACATCCCATCCTCATGGTCAATTACAGCTTCTCCAGGGAATTTTGAAGAGAACTTAAGAGCCCAAGAAGATTCAGGATGGTTCAGGTGGAGCTAGAGCAAGCAACAGAACGTAACTGCACATTTGAAGACACAAAATAACCAGTAAAGGTTATTCCAAATTCCAACGTTTCTGTCCTTTAGTAACCATCAGAGAATGTGTTCCTCTACTACCAGAATTAGCAGCTTGCTCTGTAAGAGAAAATCTGCTGAAAAGAGACAAATTTCAGGAGCAGGTTGACATCTAACTTTAGCTGAAAACCCCTTGGAGGAGGCTTGTGAAATAGAAAAAAAGCAAATGGGGAAAATAGTCATTCAACGTATTTGGCACATCAAAACAAAAACAGGGGAGGTAAGAAGAGAAACTGAGAAATGAAGAGCAAAGTCATGTGAATTGGCTGAATATGTATGTGAGTTAGAACATATGGAAAATTGCAAGTTCAGTTAGAACTCAGATTTGAAGCCCTTGAAGTCACAGGAAAGATTACAATCTGTTTCATTGACTTTGAATTAATTTTTAAAACCTCTGCTCAACAGAAAAGCATTGCAGCATTAATTAGGAACTTCAGGGTCTAACATGTTGGGTACCTTTTAACTGGACCATTGAAAGTACCTGCCATATCCTCTGTCATTTTTGAAACTGTTGAGACACATGTTTTTTCACAGATATGTACAAAATGTCAGGACTTCATAAACTTTTTCAAGTATAAGGTTATAGGTCTGTCCATGAACAGAAGATTTTTTATTATGGTTCTGTAGGAGAAAAAAATGAGTATTAACTCAGTCAGCAATATTCCAACTGCAGTTTTATTTGTGAGGTGAGTGCATGTGCAATGGGCTATAGAAAGGTCAACTGATTACACTTTAATTGTGAGCAACTTTTAATACAGTAGACACTCAAGGAACTGCAAAACCAAGAAATCTCTACTATTCTGTGTAAGACAAAGCTCTTATTTTGGTGCCATTTAGTATTCTATGTGTAGTTAATCTAGACCAATACATAATTATTATATTAATTTTTGATGGCAAAATAGTAGCTTGAAAGAAACACTGGATATGCTAACATGTCATCTTCAGATATAGTAACTAAATGGAGTATATAATTGATGGTTGATATGCATTGAAAATTAAATAATAATAACCCTAATAATTCTTTATCCTTTGGCTATACAGATCTTAGCAAAACGAAGTCTTTGATGTCTTAGCCAGTTGCTTGAGAGGAACCATTTGTGCCATATCCAGTTTTGGTCCTTCATCCCTGAAATTCATCTCAGTTTGGAGCAGAGTCTTACGATGGGCAAGTCATGACAATTCTCCATTGGTCATTTGAGAAGAAACAGCTTTCTGTGTTACTTTCTCTGTGACTTCATATATTTGGTTTAATAGGGGTTAAGATGGTTACATGCTCATTTGCATGTAGAAAGCAAAGATTACAGGATTTAATTGGTACAGATAGTATAAATTTCAGCTGTCATTTAAACATTTTGTTTTAAAAAGATAATAAATCCAGAATTCTGAAAATATAGAAGGAAGACAACTTTTCAATCTCCAATAATGGAACTAAAAAGTTGAATATTGGAGTTAGTTTCTGAGTTCTCTGTAGTGAATCAAGTGGCAGAGATGGAGAATTCAGAATGAAGAAGACCCACTGACCAATTATTTCTTGTCCTGAAAGTAGACCTCTCCAGAAGCGCAGTGACGTGCTTTGTCCAGCTGGGATCCACACTGAGATGAAGTGTAAAAGTTACAGATAAAGGTGGTACAGCTAACAGCTCTGTAATATTTTTGGGAACCACAGTAGACATAGCATGACCCTTAACATGATTGTGCAGCTGAACTATTTGGAGATGGCTGTGCAGTTACTTACTCTCCATGTTTCCTAATACACTTCTGCCTGGAAATACAGTAGCTTCTCCACATGCATCACTGCAGAAGAGCACCATCCAGCTGAAATCACTTAGGGTGATTTCAGAGTAAGTCACTGCAGATAGTTGTCACAGTCAGCATATGGACTGAATATTGGGCCCACAAGAACAATTCATGGATGTTTCCATGGTCAATGCCATGGTGAGAAAGAATGCCATTTCAAATGCCCAGATACAAAAAACATGAAGTCATGCTGTAGATTAATTATCCACTGAAGGGGTAAATGCTCTCCATTGAAGCAGAAATATTTTTCGTTTTTAAATCCCTTGCAAAGAAACCCAGAATAAGTAAAAAAAAATTCTGATGTCATCTCTGAGTGCCACCACTGCACCACCACTGATTTAATGTTACAGTCTTCCTCAAAAAAAAATGAAGTATTGAGAAAGAATTTATCATAGCCCTGTTTTAACTGGTGCATCATATGGTGTATCAATTGGTACATAATCACATATGACCTTTTGGAAGTTGTGTTTTTGTAGCTCAGTTTGTAATCTGTTGAATATTAGGTAGCAGGTACTCTGGAGTTATTTAAGATTTGTATATTAAAAATCCTTGGCAATGAAGTTTGATTGTTCCTTTACCAAATTCAAATTCTTGAAAAAAGTCCCTACTTAGGTACATTTAGGTGCTACCAAGCTATTATACTTTTTGTTAAATAAGAGTAATAAAGTATGCTAAAAGACTCATATACTAATTTCCATGTTTGCTGCACTGTTTTAGTACTGTCATAAACCTGTTATAGTTTTAACAGAAATACAATCTGCTGTAGCATATTTTATTTCCAGTGTTAAAATAGAAAAGGCAAAACAGGCACACCAGGGTAAGTCTTCAATTTTTTTCTCATTAGGTATTCTGAAATATTTGATCATGAATGGATTTCACTTTTTTTTTTTTAATGGAAACTATTTTGGCAGCTGGAACACCTCACATTTATTTCTTGGACTCTGACTGTGGGAGCTAGAGCAGCAGACTGCCGACAGGACTCATTGCTGTGTCTCTGAGCCAGTCTTTCCCACATCCTGATGTTCGCTTTTTCCAAATGAGAATTTGCTTTTTAATTAACAGGCAAACAAACAAAGAAGGAGGCTGTTTGTTCTAGAACAAGGAGCGCCTGTTGGTCAGCATCTTAGGACAGCTGGTGCAGGGTGGAGAAGAAAGAATTTAATATGGAATTGAGTTTGTTTGCAGATACTGATCTCTCGGTGAGACCCTCAGCAGAGCCTGTGGTCTGGCCTGGGGGAGCCTTTGCGTTACAGGCTTCGGGCAGCATTTCCCACAGTGACGTGGAAGCTGCAAAGTCTCCAGTGATCTCTGCTCCGCAGAGTAGGACACTTTCCTTCTGCTCAGCTACAGGGTGCCATCTTCCCTGGTGAAGTGGACCCCAGCAGGCTGTGTGTTAGCATGCTCTACAGCAGCTATTTGCAATCCAGCTTGTGAGCAGTAGAACTTCTTGAAAGACTGTCAGGAGACATAATTCTGCAGCTGGTTACTGATACACAAGAGACCAGCAGCACTGAAACAATGTGGAGCCCCCCTCCCTCTGCCGGGAACTGCAATATGCAAAAGATGAACAGAACAGTGTAGTTAAACTACCTCTCCCATCAGCTGATTTCAAAAGTCCTCTAGGGATGTGCCAATAGCAGAAATCTTCCCAGGATAATTATGCTGCTGTACACTGTGCCAGCAGAAAATTGTGGTTTTCAACCAATTCAGAATTTCAGTATTCTGTGCTCTATCAGTGAAAAGTTCACCTTCACCTTCACTTTTGGATTTTTCCTCTGAAGCATTTGGGTGTGACTCACACTCTCTTCTGGAAGGAGTTGTTTATGTGGAGTAAAACACCAGTTTACCCCATATTTAAATTACATTTGAACATGACTCACTACACACAAATTTGAAACAGTTAAACTGACTAATAGTTATCCTCGGTATTTATTCCTCAGTTCAATCTTGTGCTTCTGTTGCTTTTCTGAGAACGTTATATTGCCCAGAGAACTGGGGTGTAATTTTCACCAAATCTGTTTAATAGCTACTATAGTTACCACACAGGTGATAAATGGGCCATGTGCTCTACAGGAGCACGTCAGCTATGGAGCAGCACATTACCAACCTGATGCAGTGACAAAACACTAAGACTGCACCAGTTCAGACTGGAAGGGACTACATAGGGGTTTTCTCAGCACTGACAACTTCTTACCTCCATCACAGTCATGTTAGCAGAGGTGATGTCAATGTAACCTCGAGGATTAAAATTTTAAGTACAGTCACACATTTATAGTGTTACATGTTAAGTGCTAAAACTAAAGCACTTACATTGCCATAAAGACTGTTAGTTTAGAATAAATACTCCAACAATTATATAAAATTAAACCAATACAAAATATCTTGCCTCTAGCATAGCTGTGTCTGTATTACTAATCTTGATATAAATCTTCCAAACAAATTGTTTATGTTGGCACAATGTCCTACACCTTATTTTTCTTGAATTCATGACTTTGAGGGCAGGATAATCTTTGAAAAACTGCAATGCACTGAAAAAAAGGCAAGTTCTAAACAGGAGAGTGGAGACAAATAAACAAAAAATGCATCTGTGTCTTCCTTAAGTGGTAGCAGTCTGAAGAATCAATCTTTAGCAGACTTATTATTAGCTGGTACACTATTGAGTAGCATCTCCTTATGCAAGCCATTTCAACGACACTTTAAGTGAAAAACCGAAAAAAGAGTGAGGAAACCCTCATTTTACAAGGCTTCTAAGGGCAGATTTTCACTTTACTAGTCATAATCATATGTGACTGTAAATTCAAGAAAATACATACAAATTATCTTCCTTTGGGAAAAAAGTGCTGGTCTGAGTAAATGTGATTTGAAAATGTTTTTCCTCACTTTGCTTCTATCCTGCATTCTATCCTGTTATAGGCAGTACAACATAAAATCTTGCCTAGTAGCATTACTTATTTTAAAATTACTCAGATCAAATAGGATCTCTTTAATCTGAGAGACAAGTGACAGGATCCCTGGTTGTTTACTTGATGTGTGCTACTTTTCCTCCTACCTGCTGTTTTCACTGGTTGTAAAAATTCATTCACAGCAGGGAATGCAGTGGCCTTACCTGTATTTAATTTATGCAGCATTTCAAATTGTGCTATCATTGCAGGTGTGGTCAGGCTTTGTTGAGGCTTCTTAAAAAAAAAAAAATTTTAAAATTCTGATCTACCTGCTTGAGTCTGTCAAGAGCCCATTTGTATGCATGCAGCTAATGTGATAGAAATAAAAGCCCCAACCTGTCAAATAAACTCCTGCACCTGTATGAAGCAGTTAAATTGTTCCATCTACCATTATTCTCAGAGATCAAAGGGCCCTCACTGTGAGGGGCTCTGAAGAAATAAAGAAAATGATAGACCTACTTGTCCTTGAGCTAAAAAAGAAGGGGTGGGGGAAAGAAAGAAAAGTGGACCAGTTCAACTACCTGAAGGAGCTTTTGTTTGGCATGGGCACAACATGAACGCATTCTTTCACATTAAGACCCAAGAGGAAGAAATTCATTCACCCTTATTATAGTGACGTAGCTCTGGCATTGATGTGTTTTTAACCTTGAATAATTGTTGTCTCTAAAGCTCCAAACAAGTTTTATCCTGTCCACAGGTCAGTTTTGTTACAAAGGCCAATTAGTGGTGCTACCTTAGCCTGCAGCAAAAAGCCAAGTAATGGTGGGGCATGCCCCATCCAGAGGTGATGAATAGCCTGTAGAGCTATAATTTGAGAAGGGGGGAGGGGGGCTTTGAAGCATTTACCTTACATGGAACTCCATTGTCACTGCAGGCTGTTTGATCTTTAAATAATTTACTTAATGATCTCACCATGGGAGCAATTGGCAGAGCAAGATTAGGTTGTAAGGGCCTAATGGACATGGGAAAACTTAAAATTACTGGAAGAGAGGTATGTACAGAACAGATTTTTTTTTTCCTGTGTGGATTCATGATTTATAAGGGAGGTAAGCTATAAATTATAGTATTTGCTTGATGTGTTCTGGCAGAGGAAACAAGAAGAAATTCTGTGTTTGGTGAATGTTTCAGGGAGTTTTAATCCTTATTCTTTTAATCTTTGTGGTTTTGTTTTGCTTCTCCTTAAAAAAAAAAAGACGACCCAGGGAAATTATTGTTTTATAATAGGTTAATAGGTCAGCAATAAAAACCTTTGGCCACTGTGAATAGGTTGCTGTTAAAAGGTCATGGTTAGCATAATATTTCACTTTTGATAAATAAAGGGTTGGAAAGTCTGGGTCCAGAGCTTGTGAATGGAAAAAGTGTAGCATGACCCCTTTTATGCAGTAAATATTGTAAAATATGAATTACTGACTCACTTTGTGATCACACATGAAAATTATGCACCATTTTGTGGATACAGGATTTGGGATATTTTACAGTATCCTGAAAATAAAGCATTAGTCACCAAGGCCCCTTTAATTACTTACAGATAACAATTGTTACATTCCTGTTGTATTATACTCATTTACACATGGAATACTAAAAATACAAAAGGAAAGTTAATTAGAACTATGCAAGAATTGTAGAAATTTTAATACAGATCACTGTTTAATAATTTAATATCTGCCTTTGTAGTTGGATAGCTTTATGTGAAACTAAAAAGAGCCTTATGAAGTGTTTGAGACATACCTGCCTATTATATGCAATTTCTAAGCCTCTCTATTTTAGGTAATCAAGAGTAAGCAATTAAAATGTCTGTATAAATACAAGGAAAATATCTATACAAATGCAAATAAAAAGGGTAGCATTCTTATCTGAATTATATATATTAGTATCTTCCTGAAAACTTCTTACAAGATGAGCATTTCTGACTCCAAGTCAGGAAGCAAATGACAGTGTCTCTTATTGGCTTGGATTTATGTGTGACTTTACTACTAAAGCTGATCCCACCTCCTTTTAGAAACTTTGAATCTTCATTTCTTCAAAGTTTCTGCACTTTCAAGTGTTCCTTTTCTTTTTTTTTTTTAGTTCTCTCTTTCCACTTCCAAGCCATACACTGAAAATAGAGAGGATTATGGTTCAGTAAATTTCACTGGATTACATGGAATAAAGGTAATTTGTGAAGAGGGTTGAAAATAGAAAAAAACCGCCACTCTGCAGTTTTATAAAAATATTTCAAAGAGACAACATCGTCTGCAAGAAGTTCTGTAATAGAAGAGTTCTGTTGGGACAGAGTGGGAGTGTTTAAAGCTGTTGCCTGACACAGCTCACTGACAAGTGCCTTCACTGAAGATCTAAGATCTAAGCTCTGCTTTTACCAGTTAAATTAAAATTGGGATCTTTGTGGTAGTAACTCTGGAAGTATGTTACTGAAAAAATGTTAAAACCTCAAGAAGTTAGATGCCAACGACAACACTGAAAGTCTCTCTCCATCTGCTTCTAATGTGAGAGTTTTGACTTTATGGACTTCTTGGTTGTCTTGTAGGTTGATCCTTCCTTTTTGTTGAATTTTGGATGAAGAACAGTCTGACAAAGAGTTTGATGTTGTTGAGAACACCTTGACAATGGTGAAAGTATAGGAGCTGGAAGAGGCCCTGAAACAGGTCTGTCAGTATAGTCCTACCCCCAAATTTGACACATTCAAGGTGGGTTTGGAAGAAAAGAAAGAAATATCGGAATTGGTGCCATGGCTGTGTAAGGGAAAAAAGTACTTATGATTACTTTAAAAGAAAAATTATAACATTGGTGGAAATGTAGTATAGACTGTTGACTTCATTCATTAACATTAGAAAATAAATGGTATTTAGGTTTGAAAGGTTTATTTTTTTGTCATTGCACACACAGATGGTAGTAGAAACATGTCAGTTTCACAGTCCCCTCTTCTCTTTAATTCATTACATATTTGATAAAAGATACAGCCCAGCCTAGGGGCAAAACCTCAGGGAAAGTTTAGGTTGGATATTAGGGAAAGATTCTTCACTCAGAGGGTGGCTGAGCACTGGAACACACCCCCCAGGGAAAAGTGCACAGCACCAAGCCTGACAGAGATCAAGATCATTGTTTGGACAATGCTCTCAGGCACAGGGTGTGATTCTTGGAGTGTCCTGCGCAGGGACAGGAGCTGGACTGGATGATCCTTGTGGGTCCCTTTCAACTCAGGTTATGCTATGATTGCATAAAAAGTAAAGCCAGAATCAAAAAGTATTTTAAAGTAATATATGGTGGTTAGTATTAGTGAATTGTTTTAAAACTGAAATTATGAGTTTAGCAAGCACAATCATGTATTTTTAGACTTTTTATATACATTTCTAATGTATTTCAGTTATGTATGGTGTTATGTCCCCCTCTCCCTAGTACACCACCAAGCATTTTCCTGTCAAATGTATTAAATAAATGTTAAATAATTATGAAATTTTTTGAACAGTAATGGATAGTGTCCTGAGTTGAAACCCATTGTGAGGGAGAAAAAAAGGATCTGTAACTTAGAAAAAAGTAATGGTTTAAGAAACAATATTCCTGCCTCATATGAGGACATAAGAATGGTTATAATTTGTAGTGGATGGAAGTGATAAAGGTTTTATTGTTTAGTGCTTTACACATAAACATCAAGTCATGAATACAAGCCAAATAAGCTCTTGCATTATCAGAAGTAAAAGCAGAAATGGAATAAAAGGGAGAAAGCAAATGAGGTAAAGTGCCCAAATCACAGTCAAACACTGAGCAGAAATGAGTGAAGGGAGTAGAGGAGCATGGAGGCCAGCTGCTGTTTTTTTAAGAGGGAGATGACTGCACACTGCAAAGCAAATACGATACCCACCCCTCAAAGCTGGCACAGTTCACCTGCAGATTTATACCTTGGAACCAGCTGGAGCAAACAGAAATCTGTTCCAAGCAGACTTGGTTTGTTGCCTGACTAATAAAACACAAGAGGTACTTGGGAAGAACAGATACTTTCCAACAGAGTGCCCCACAGATCTGTCCATGGAGTATTCCAGCATGGGGGAGACACCCAAAAGCAAGATACATCAGACAACACGCGCATCTAAAGCTCTCTGTGGTTCACTGGTTACATGAATGATTTTTGGTGGTGAATCTCTCCCTGAAATCTTCACTGGCAAAGGCAGAAAAGGCTGGTAGGCATGGCTTAAACAGCACCTTAGATCTCTCTCTTCCATGTTAGGCTGGCACCTTTCCATCTGGTTGTTTCAGTTACTTTATGGCATTAATGGAGTTTTGAAAAAATATTAAAAGGATGAGTATCAAAAAGATTATTTTGAAAAATATGCTTTCTACCTGTTCATTTGCTGACATACCAAGAACTTCCAATTAATATGTGCAATTAGAGATGGACTTTTGGTTTTTTCCTCCAAGAAGAAATATTGAATGTACTGATATTATATACCTACATATGTAAAATGTAAAATACATAAAAATATCCTGGAATGTACAAATGAAAGGCTGAAGGGAACTCTCAGTAAGCACAAACTCTTGATGATACAAGATGTACAAACTCAAGATGTACAACACTTGTTGATGCAAGACTTGGGACACAAAAACTGATAAACTGATAAATTCTCCTTGAAGCAAGTAGGAGTTTTGCAAACTTATGTAGCTGCCAAGTTTTTTATAGCAGCGGGTGACATTTTATTCAGTTGAGCTAATGAAATGTTTGCCTATGTGCAAAAAATGTATTCATGGCCATTTTAAATAGTTGTGTGGGTTCAGTAATAATGAGAGGCATCACCAGACATCCTTCATGACGGATATCCTCTGGATTTGGAAAAAAGGCAGTCTAGTAAGCTTAACAAACACCAGCAAACCATGACAGCATACCTGAGGTGGAAGATTTCCTCCAGGGGCAAAAACGGTAGATCAGACTCACTAGATCAGCCAACATTTGGCCTCTTCACTGAATCTGCCAATTAGTGCAGAGCATTATGGCATGTTTGTGTTGTGGCAGCTAGAGAAAGAGACCTGCCAAACTCATTCTATACAGAACCCCAAACATCCATTAGATGCAAGATGCTTTTCATCCTGATGAGTTGGCTTCAGTTCAAACTAATGGCCAACTGATGAGAAAGTTCATTAACTCTGAAGCATTCAGTCCCTCAGGAGGTGTAAACTAAAAAGTGGGGTCCTACAGATATACACAACATAACAAAAATGATGTTAAAATATTGAAATTACAAAGCCAAACACTTTAATGGTCGGGAATAGGAGAATTAAATTCACTCCTCAAATTTTCATGTTGTCTGCTTTTGCACATGCATTAATGCAGTCTTTAATTACAGTCTGTCATTTCTGGTTTTCCCATGTGTATTGGAAGGCTACAAATCCTCAGAAACAATCTCTTCCATTGAATGTGGTAAGTGAATGAGATGTTGCTCTTTCTTATACAAGACCCATGCTCTTTCATTGCTGCATATCTGGTTTATGATATCAGTGCGATAGACACAGTATGAAAGCTGAAGATGTGGAGATACATGGATAACAGTGTGACTTTCACTAAAACTAATGACATTAACTGAAAACATGCACAAAGACAAAAAGAAAGCCCATGATGTTTTTCTCCTTCCCTTCACATCTTCTAGCTGTTTATTGTCAGATACTGAGGAACATTTGCTTAAGTCCACTTGGCTTTCAACTGTTTCTCCAGAGCTGTATTATTTTGAAGAATAGCTGTTAGATGGGTTCAACAAAATATAGGCAAACTAGAATCCTAAAAACAACCATGTCTTTCGGAAATCCTTTTCTTTAGCTGCTATGTGTCATAAGGCATTAGTAGTCAAGAGTCTAAAACTCAAGGATGTTGTTTTCTTGCACATGGAGTCTCGTGGTGATTGAAAGATCTAAGTTATTTCCATAGCCAACAGAATTAAAGCAGGAAGGGAGGGAACTGGTGGAAATTAATTCCTTGGGAGACTCAGAGGTACAGAAATAAACATTTGGATAATCTGGAAAAAAACTTGGTTTGTACAAAAATTTATTATTGTTATTTACTCTTTTTTTTCATCTTAAAAATACATCAAAAGTGTGCATGTATAGGGATGTGCAGGAGTATAACCTAGAGCAAGACAGCACTACGTAAAGGTAACACAGCTCTTGGAAATTCATGGCAGCTGCAAAAGCAACATGTTGTTTCTTCTTAAACTGTCAGAAGTGACATGCATACATGGAATTATCCATCCATAGCTGCTATGTATAATGTAGAAACAAGAAAAGACTGTAAATAAACCAATCTTTACACAGAGCATGCTGACTCTGTGCCTATCTTCCGCCTCATCTCTCCTTTGCCTTATCAGAGATTCAAAGGTTTGAATAAAGCATCACAGAGTTAGGGAACTCACTCTGGTCAACAAATGTTACCCAGCCTTAATGAACTGGTCCTTTAGTTCAAGATGAAATAAAGCCTTCCTACTTGGATGTGGGTGTAGATGTCAAGTGTTACTTATCCGTAATACAGAGAGCACACTCTCAGGGCACAGGTAGCACAGTAGATAGCATCCATGCTTTCAACCCACAGGAAAAGAGAGAAGAAAAGAAGATTGAGATGAAAATAGAAGAGCAAGTCATCAATACTTGGCCACAACAGGCCACTTTGTAGCTCCTGTTCCAGGTCAAGCTCATCCCACCAGATCACTCTTCTGCCCAAAGCAATGCAAACTCTGCTTATGCATTTCTAAACTCCTAAACTTAACTGAAATACAGATTTGATTGCTCACTTCATAAACCTTCTGTGTCATGAAAATATGTAATTTCTTCACCTTTGGGTTCTCTTCCTCTCTATTTTCATATGTATACATTTTTTTCTTATCAGTGAGCCATATTTTCATGTTGACTGAAGACAAAGTATACACCTGAAAGTCACCAGACACATGACAGCTTTGTCTGTAAGCTTTGAGGGATATTTGTAGAGTTTATGAAAGAAAGCTGAAGTTTATTAGAAATCAGACAAATGCCTCTTTCTGTTGCTAAGATCTAGTAAAATATAAGGATTTTATCAAGTGTGAAACACTGTGGTTTTAAATTCAGGGTTTTTTTTATGTTTGCCAGTTGTCTACCATGTGGTTAGTAATTTCTGGACTTAAGTTCAAAATTATTTTTTTTATATTTATAAATAAATTTGAAAGGTATTTTTGCTAGATTAGATTAATAAGGCAAATATTCACTGATTTATGCGTTTGTGGATGGATACCGTTAGACATAATAGGGTCCTGACCTGTAGAAAGCATGATGATGCTGTTCTGTTTTCTTCTGTCCATCCGGATTCAATTTAAATCCATATGAATATACTTTTGTTCAGCTCAGCATTTTTTATATCTTCCTGTCTTTTTCTTATCTCTAGAAACTCCACACAATGATTTTTTTTGTCTTTTATCTTGTTCAGTGTAAGAGAAAGCATCTAAAGTGTGACCAGTTTTGCACCACATGCATTGCCTGTTTAAACAGAATTTTTGTCCTGACCTAAGAAGTGCCACAGTGTGGGAGGTACCCTCTTGTGGGCAAAGAATATTTTACAGTCATCCCTGTCTTGTGCAGACTCCAGATTAGTTTCATTTGGACTCTCTTCATGATAAAACCATCACATTATTATTCAGGGCTTAAGACAGCATTTTCAAATTTTGGTGTTTAAAACTGCTCCTGTTGAGCATCATTGAAGGAATCCATATAGAACCTTAAAAGCCATGATGCACCACAGTGCAAGAGCTAACCTTTATGGAGCTACTGGGTTACTGGTCAAAAGCTTTTAGAGAGCTCCTTTATGGGACAGCATAGTAAGTATATTGTATATGTAATTGTATAGTATAGTAAGGGGTGTTTTGTTGGACATTAGCTAGAGAGACGAAGCTGCTGAGGTGTCTTCAGCTTTACTGTTAGTCCTGTATTCCAACTGCAATACCCAGCCTGGACTCTAGCTCCACATCTCATCATGTCCCAGTGCCTTGCACAGAGCTCCGATCTCACTGTAGAGCCTCCACCCCTTCTCATGGAGCCCCAATCCCACCAGGTAATACTGACCAGGAAGGTGTTTTTTGTTCTGTGATCCAGCACTGCAAGATGCTCCCCTGACCCTCAGTGGGTGAGAGGTGATGCAATTCCCATGTGGGTCCTACAAGATATCTCCTATCACCAGGACAGTGAAGGGATAGGCAATTCCTTCTGTATCATAACTGTTTATACAGACGTCTGCCTTGAACTACAGAATTTTCAAATGTTGTGCCATATGCTCCAACATACACATACTATAAGATAGATTGTATTAAAAACAATTTACATTTTTCATTCTTCTATGTTACAAAAAGATATAATTTGAACATAGAGAGTTAAGTATGTTTTTCAAATTCTAATAATCTGCTTCCCTAGATTAAATCATGTAATTAATACTATTTCCATACATCTTTAATTTACACTGCAACTGCTTATCATTTTATTTTTAAGTTGCTAAATTCCATGATCCTAAATGAGTCATCTCATCTTCATTGAAGGTACCTTTCAAAATACGAAAATATTTAGCTTCATTTCAGAATATTTGTGCTAAATCTAAGAAAAATAGATATGGACTATTAATCAATTGATTAAACACAGCCATACATTATTTCATTCATTTAAATTTATTCTGGCATTATCTTGATTGAACTGAAGTATCAGACTAAATAAAAACAACTCCAGTATAAAATTTTAATGAATTTGAAATAACCACAAATATGGTCTGTATTTCTCAGCTCCTTCTTTCTTATAAATGTTTTCAGCTGACCTAGATAAATTCTCACAGAAACCCAGAATCACAGCACAGATGAGGCTGGAAGGCTCCTCTGGAGGTCATCTAGTCCAATCCCCTGCTCAGAGTAGGGTCAGCCAAAGAACATTAACCAGGATCTTGCCCAATTGGGTTTTGGATATCACATTTGAAGGATGAAGAATGTACAGCCCCTCTGAGAAACCTGTTCCAGTGTTCAACCACACCAGCAGTAAAAAATTTTTGTCTTGTGATTAAGTCTTATACTAATTAGTTTTACTTGTAAACAGTGGAAATAAGACCTTAACATCCATTTTAGAGAGTGTTGGCAATACTCAAATATTAACGTGTTAGGAAATACATGCACTTAAATAATGCAGACTTGTTCAAAATTATAAAGTAAGAAACGTCATGAAAAAACAGACTTTAGGGATCTCAGATTGAACTCTTAATATCAGAGCCTTTATCCTGCATAAATACCTATTTCTCATTTGTAACACAGAAAAAAGTCAATTTGCCTCACAGGAACATTGCGATAAATTCAATGTCATTTGTGACGCAGTCAAATATTGCAGTGAGGAGTACAACAAAAGGAGAAAAACAAGAGAATATTAACAGTTTGGTATTCAGAGCAAGGAATACAATAAACATGTCATAAGGCCACATGCTGAATAGAGATGAAATTTAATGTTGAATAGAGATGAAATGTAATGCTGAATAGTGCTTTGTTAAGTGAGCATTGTCCATCCTGTGTCCTGAGAGAGGCAGAAGGCTGGTGGCAGATACAGTGTATGATCATATAATTAGTGACTCTTTTTTAGCAGAGAAATTAAAATGGCCCAAATAAGGATTCCACAGGAACTGCCTAACTGCAAATGTTTGAATGTCTTAACATATAGACAATTATTTATTCTATGTACAGTAGCACATGTAAGAATAATATCATTCTTAAAAAGACTGCCATTAATAAAAAAACTCAACAACAGGATTATGTTAATATACCTTAATCGTTCTATGTGATTTTTTAGGAAATGTTAGGTTTAGAGGCGTTTTATTTTCTGCTCTGCATTGTGAGTCTGATGTCATTTAAATACATAAGAGCCCTATTGTTCTGTCATTTATGCCCCGTGCACTTCTGCTTTTAGCATGATTAAACAAAAGAGACACATACCAAAGCTTTCTCGTTTGAATAATGCAACATCAATATTTTACATCTTGGGCTGCATTTCAATTTTTTCCTCAGCAAGGTGAACATTTGAAAAGGAAGCAACCATTGCTTGCAAAAGTGTCAATTAAGTTACATTTTATTCTTTTCCAAAAGAGATATGTGTCTCAAAAAATACACGTTATTGAGTAGTTGTCATTCTGTTGTAAACCAGTTCTCCAACTGATGGGTTTTTATTCTCCAGTAGCATAAGGAAAGCAGTAATGTATTTACATAGCAATTCCATTCTTAACATTTCCAGTATGTTTTTTCAATGGATAGATTCTGCTTTCACCTGCAGCAAAGAGAAGCAACACTTATGATAGATGCACCTGAGTGTACTCAGTGCACGGAACAACATAGAGAGTGGAGGGGTTCAGATCCATCTTATGCAAATCACAGATGCTCATGTTAGGGTTAGATTCAGCTGTGGAGAGTATAGATTTTGGTTCTTCAGTCTACAGGATTTTGGGTCTTCAATAAAGGCAGCATTTGGGTACCTTCTCTTGGCATTTGGCTCCCCTGTGTGTAGAAGTGTTGCTACTGTGAAGATACTTCTACAGCCATTTCCCTAAGTGACCAAACCCTACTCTAGCAGGAAATATCTTCTTTTGAGGTACACACAGCTCCACTGTGCCCTGTTACTCACCTTTGGAGGAGCTGAATTTGTCTGGCTTTCCCCAAAGAAAGCATCTCCAGCTGGGTTGGAGCTGCAACTTCACCATTTCCATTAGGTGCACCCTTCTGTGATGTCTTCTGTGCATCCAGACTTGGTGTTGAGAGCTGCATGTTTCTCTTTTGCATTGCAGTTAATGCACTGTTGTATTCAAACTCATGTGTTTGTGGATATTTACCAGTAAGCCAAAAGGGAGTTTCAGGGACATCACATATTGAGATTAAAGAAGGATAATCTTCCCAAATAAAGGGCCAGTCTCAAGCATGCAATGAGACACAATTGGCTTCCTTTTGAGAAATTCCATTAATTCCCATCACATACATAGTTTTATGTTCACATAACAAGACAAGCCCTGTAAAATAACAACATTCAGCCACTGTTTTGCCTCAAAAGCCTGCAAAACCACAGATTAAGGTGCTCGCACATTAGGTGACACTTTGCACATTTTTGTAGTTGGACTTGAAAACAAATATTTGCCTTGTTAAGTTTCCCCTCTATCAGTGTAAAATTTTTACATTACAATTTTATAGTTCTTTTCCAGAAAAATGAAATAATGCTCTTCCTAAATGAAGGATCATTTCTTCAAGTTGCTTTAGTACTTCATGTAGAAAGTTCATTGTGTTTTCTAATATTGTCTGAAAAGTACAGGCTATGACAAGCCACCCAAGTGATAAGTTGGTGCTTGCTTGTCAAAGCTGAAAAAGAATTAAACAAAAACTACAAAACGCCAATATATTTTATAGGGACAAAAACTGGATAGGATCTAACTTTGTAATAAGCAATTTAGTCCATTTCATTAATAACATGGAATTTGCAATGACTCATTCTTACCTCTGTCATAAAGTAGCTAAAATGTTGGAACTGTGCAGTCTCATTATGCAGTATCTAATATTTCATATTTATCATCCAATCTTTAATATTTAATTTTGAGTTTGTTAGTCAGACACACTTGTTCTTTGTGCTGGAGATAATAAAACTGATTTCTATATATATGTATATATGTATATATATATAAAAAATAACTCCCACTTACTTCAACAGAGTTTGCTTTTACAGGAATCCGTAGGCATAATTTAGTGCAAGCTATAAAGAATCTGAAAGAAAAATAAATTAAACTACACACTTTTAACACATTCAAAGCATTTCAATTTAGTTCAGGACCATTCAGCTGGTGCTGTAGGATTATAGAATACATATGATGTCCACTTAGGTTCATGGAATATCATCAGCACCCATGAAATTCCCTTTCATTGTTCAGGATCAGTGCTTTTTTATTCCCTGCCCCTCACCTCTTTCTTATAGTGTGCAGTTAACAGTAAAATAGAAACAGAGTATATATGTAACTATAACTTGTCAAACACGGCTGTCTCTTACTGCCTAGCTGTCACGAGGCATTATCTTGATAAATATGTACATATACTAGAGACTATATTTTATTGTGGTTGGTTCTATTGTCAGTCTTTCACGTTACACAGCAAGAAATCCTTGAAGTTAAATGTCCAGTCTCTTGAAACATAGAATAAAAGATGTTAAAATACTTTTCCTTTTATTGAAGTGTTTTAACACCTCTCATATTACTCAGAAAAATGAATTGCTTGGAAATGAGGTTAATGCTCTACAAAAAACCTGCTTTTTAAAACCCTATAAGAGGGGTCAAAGACCAGGAAATGCTCTCACTATAATTCTCAGCTGAATTGGCCATAGCAACTGCACTAAGAATGCAAGTTTGAATTTCATTATGTTCCAGAAACCTGTAACTTTGCATTAGAATGATTCATGCCATGACAGAAGGAAATTGTGAGCATTTTTGATGCAGCATACATTAATTCATAATTTAATAAATTAGTATTTTAAGTTAAGTACTTACTTTCAAGTACAACAAAATATGTTCATTTGATAGCTACTAAATGCATCCCTTTGCATTTTACCTGTAAAATGCTGTATTTGGTGACAGGTTAAATGTATACTATACACAGGGAGCCAACACTTGTCTTTGTAACACTGCAGCAGCCATAGCAATTTTAGCAGCATTCTTATTATTTTAAGCTGTTCCCATTGTCTTCTAAAGAACATAATTAGAAGCTGAAAACTTAAGGCAACCAAACTCAATAAGTTCTCATTATGAACAAAATGTTCTATTGTTATTCAACAAGTGACCATATGTAGACCAATATGATAATGCCTTTTTCCTTAATTATGTCTCTATAGATCCAATATGAAGTCATTTCTCAAACAAAGCTTTCATTATTTGCAGTGGAAGTTTCCCTGAATGATGTTGCTGCACTGTCCTTTTAGGTATTTCATTTTGTTTAGCCATAAAAATTCTCTAAATCAGCTAGTCTTTTATTATGAGAGTTTTCAAGAATACACCTGATTTTTCTGGGAAATAACAAGGGTACACCTCTTTAGTTAACACTGTTACCTTACAAGTGTCTTAAGGAACTCACTGCAAAGCAGTAAGTAAGCAAAACAGTAGTGCAATGCTCAGGAGTGGGAGGATAAGAATAAGAAAATATCTTACAATTTTGGGAAGCAAAATTACGTAGTTCTGCAATGCTTGAGATGCTGATACTTGTCGAGCATATCCATAGTATTGCTAGTATTATGGGTGGATCCATGTGCACAGCTACTTTTAATAAAATTGTGGCTTACCATACCTTACAAGTTTCTAAGTGCACTGCAGGGAATTTCAAAGGCTGAATTTTTATCCCGAGAAAGCTGTGAAACCATTGTCACACAGCTGCTCCTCTGCCTTCAAGCTTGGAATAGCCTATTGCTATTTCTAGTTCAGTGTGATGTTTAGAAGACTTCCTCCTGCTGGAATACAACCAGGTTTTTGCAGCTGGTCTGCAGCAACCTATTATCTCAGCCAGACAAATGACAGTGAGAGAAACAGAACTTAATATCACCTGGAAATTCTGCAAAAAGGTTATGTGTTTACTAAGGTTAGCTGGGATTTGTAGCAGTAATATTGTGCAAGCAATAGAAAGCAGCTTGGGTTGCATCTGCAGAAGTCAGATGGGATGTAGAGATATGTCAAACCATGTTCTCCATCCCAACCTTGCTGCTCTTTTTTGAAAGTGTTAAAATAGCCTGGAGTACATGATTAGAGCCACTGAACCACCTCCAAAAGCAGCCACAGGTAAAGAGAAGTATGGAGTGTATCAGAAATATTTTCTTCCAGGGAGTCTGAAGTTTATATATTTTATGGCTGTTTAGCATAGGGAATCAAGTGGTCTGAACCCAACCTTCTCTCTCCCCAAGTGGCATTCATGCAGTCTGAGAAGTTTTCTTGGGAGAGATGATTTCATGCTAGATGCTCTTCAGAAGAGCCTCACATCACTGCAATAGGCTCCTGCTGTGGCACTGCACTTTCTCTCTTGTGTTTGAGGTACGCTGGCAGTAGCATTGATTTGTTAACCTCTGAGGACATCAGCCTAATGGCCAACACAGGGCAAAACTTATTTGTATAAAGAATAATGTCTGGTATGGAGAATTAGCTAAACTTTCTATGTGGTCTGGTAATGTTGAAAATGAGTTAGTGCTTCAGAGATTTTGAATGGTATTTTTATTAGGATAAATTAAGGTTATAAATATCAATATTACTTAAAATTATATTAACACAGTGTACCAATTCTCGGAGATTTGTAGAAAAATAAAGCAAATTTGGGCCAATCTAGGACAATCTGGTTCTCATTTATGAAAACACATTCAACTCCTGTGCTTTCAATTTCTCATCATGATGCTTTTGCACAAGATCGAACAATATCTTCCTTTCAATTTTTCTTTCAGATTACTTTATTCCTTGGAAACAGAACAGAAAGAGAAGCAGTAATGCTGATGTTAGTGCTTTTCTTTTTGACCTGATCTCTGCAGAAGTCAGAAAGGAAGATAAAGAATTATGAATGCACATGAAACATTGAGAGGCCCCAAGCATGGTTGGTGTCTTAACATTTTCCATGGGAAATCTAAGCAGATGTATCTAATGGATTTCTGATTTGCAGCCATCCTCTGCTCTTGTTCTGTTTGATAAGTGCTGGGGAAAAAAATAGCTGAAAAATCAAAGGCACAAAGATATTCTGTAAAGTGGCAATATCTAAAAGCCTGATGTCGTAAATGTTCAGAGTTTGGAGTGCCCTTTGAAGTGGCATGGAATGTACATGATACCTGCCTATTCATTTAGCCCCTGATAAGGTCCTAATTAGCACAGCACTCAGAGAACCTCCCATACAGTGAAGTATAGAAATAACTATGTCTTTTACTTCCTTCTTTTGCAGCTGTAGGTGAAACAGCTTTCAGGGGTTTTGCTTTTTATAAATGTGTGCATTTGGTGTACTTGTAAATACCTCACTAAGTGGAAAAAAAAAAAATAGATCAACAGTCACAGAAAGAAAACCTGTTTTTATTCCTGGGAAGTAGTGAATTCAGCAGTCATCTGAGTCATGCAAGGGAATTTCTGTGGGTTTAGGTCAAGTTTCACTTACAAACTCTGGCCTGCAGGCTAACACTGTCTTCAGTTCAGCGCAACATAGCTGGCAGAGTGAGTAATGATTGCTCCTCTGTCCAGGATTGGGCCATCAGACCCCTCAATCCTAAAAATTATTTCAATGGAAATGTTCCAACGTGCTGAAGTGCCTCCTGAAAGCAAAACTGCAGGATCAGGCCCTTCAATTTTAAAAAAATGACATTTAATATGGACAGACAAAGGCACCGGAGAAGAACACAGTGACTCTCTGTATACCTGGAGGAGGGATAGTACTACAAAACAAGCTTTTCTTTAACCACAACAGCAATCTTCTAACAGCAGCACCCACTCAAAAGCATAGAACTCAGAGGCTGATAATCATCTTTCAGTTCAGGTTATTGCATGCAATTTTTCACATTCATTCAGTTTTCTTCATACAGCTCTTAGTAAAGTAACTCCCTTAACAATAAAAGCTTTTATGGCAGCCCATTACACAGGAAAACTAACCACTCCTAGTTTTTTTATTGGCTTCTTGGAATATTTACAGCAGTCTTTGTTCTCTTTGCAAGCTTATGCTTCTGGGTGTGTATAGAGATTTTTCTATTTTTTTTTTTTTTACTTTGGCAATTGGTCTTGACAGTGAAGTACGTATATTTTTACCTCTGCAAGGCTTTAAAGTTTTGTATTTGTTTTCCTTTATATATTATTATTGGCATCAAAGCCAACATTCAGTCTGTTCCTCATTGTTTAGCACTTGAATATTCACTGCTGTCGAATTTTCAAGTTGCCACCATGCTACCTCTTCGTGATAAACTGGTTACACTGTGCACACAAAGAAATTATGACATTTGACTCCATACTAAAAAAATCAAAGAATTTACTTGGTGTCTAAAGGAACAGATTAAATTTCTACTTCAATAATTTGACAGAAAAACCTCATATTAAAACATTGAATTTGGATTCTTGTAGGAATCACCTCAGCAGTAACTGAAACTGCCACACAACTTATTTTTGCATAGCATTTTGGACTCAGGATGATCCCAAAACTTTTGGTACAGCTTACATAGAAGAAAAAACAGTCCCAAATAGAATCTGGTTTGGAATACCTCTTTCCTGGTTTTCAAAGTTTTTAATTTAATTTTATATCCTGTCTTTCATAAAAAACAATCTTTTATTGTTTACACCATCTTTATGAAGACCATATTGAACATTAGAATCAATGGAGGAGTTCAAGATATATATATATATATATGGCTTTTCTTTATTTTCCAATATAATGAAGGAAGAAATTGTACTAACCTGACTGATGGAAGTGTTGAAATTAGAAGGAGAATTAGTTTCTCCTTTCTCGTTTCCAGTTCAGAAAATAATCATTGTACTAAAAGCTAAAGCAATGCAAATAATAAACAGTAATATTAATCATCTAATAAATACCTTCTTAAATTTATTATACACATACTTATTGAATAAATAACAAATAATTGAAAGGATCCCTTCCTTTTTGATTATAATGTTTAGAAAGCCACACATTATTAAAGAAAAATTAAGACTGTAAGTAACTTTGGGGATGTAAGTCACCTCTGTGGTACTTGCCTCCTCACCTGAGGTTTTGCTTGCAAACTGCTATAGGTCATCAAGACCACTGGAGTACCTGACACACCACATCTGTTTCACCACGTCTAAATGAAGAGAAAAAGTGCAATGTGTGAAAAAAAGCCCTGAAAACCCCACGGGGACCTTCCATAGGCATGGATCTTTTCCCTGCCCTGCTGCAGTGACCATGGGAGACCACACACGGTTGTACAGAGAGGTGACAGATCTCACTGACAGCAATCTGCCACTTATGTGTGACAGGATCTTGGTAATGAGACACTCTGTGTGTGAGGAGTCAGCACCCATGTGAATAAATAGGAAAGGCGTCGGGCAAGATGTAGCTGATACTGGGGAAAACAGAGAGTATGGCAAGTTGTTTCTTCTCTGCATAGAACATCATGTCAGGTCTTTGGTCCTGTTGTTTAAGGTCTTTAAGGAGTCGGGCTCCAGCTGTGCTTGTCCAGGACAAGACAGCTCAGGGCACACAGATGAAGCCCTTTGGCAACAGTATAGGACAAAATGTTCCAAGTTACAGTGTGACTTTTGGTGGAAAAGAGACAATGGAGATTCACCACCACAACTGAAATGGGGAATGATAGTGAAAAACAAAACAAAAATAAAGTATTGTTTTATTCAGGTTTTTCTATTAGCAGAACTCTGTGATAATGACCTTTGTGAAGAACTCACAGGGACGTTATGAAGTGCCTCAGCATCACTCATTTTATGATGCAGTTTATGCGAAAATTATCTATAGTCTATGACAATAATAGTTGTAAAGAATAACTGTGATACCCAAACTAGACAGCAGAGCAGACAAATTGGCTTTGGAAGGAATAATCAGCATCCCTTAACTCAACATATCTTTCAGCAGTCTGAAAGAAACATATAAACAAAACCTTGGTTTGGATATCAGTATACAGATTAACTACAGGCATTTTCATTCTGCCATTGCACTACTCTCTATGTATTCAGCCAAACATTTCTAAAAGTCTTGTAACTCCTCCTTATTTGAATTCAAATTCCTAGGAATTCAAACTGCTAATGCAGGGTAAAATAGGCTTTGCAAACTGCTTAAAATTATACTATAAATATTATTTAGACGTATTTGTAGGCTTATACATGATAAGTCTATGAAAACAATAGCAAAACACTATTTTGTTCCTTCAAACATTTTTAATTTTCGTCATGCCATTACATTTTTTTGATTGAAGTGAAACACAGAGATGTGTTAAAAGAAAGAATAATTGGGCTTGTTTGAAATTATTTCTCTGAGACTTGAAAGAAAGAATAGTCAAAAAATGCATTAGAAGTCAGAGTTAGAAAGAAGTCAGGGAATGTATAACCTTTCAAGATTTTTAAATGCGAGGCATAAATAATGTTTGTTTCCTGGTAAATAGCAATCATATGCATAACATGGGAATGAGCTGTAGAAAGAAATAAATAAGAGAAAGTCTATTCAACTGAAATCCTAGGAACTTTAATGTTGTGGAACACTGTTGGACTGCTTCAGTTTTGCAAGCGCTTTATCTCAGCTGAAAGGTGAAATTAGCAGCTTTCTCAAAACCCTGGGAAGCCATTGTGTCAATGCTACACACTGGAGACCACTGTTTGATGCCAGTGCCACTAGTTTAGATGAGCACTGCAATCAGGAGTATTAAAAGTGAGTTGGTGAATTGCATTGCATGAAGCAATGGAGTTGCTTACACACAAAAGAGCTGAATGGGGTTTTATACGTGTCTATAAGAATATAATGAAGTCAAATACACCAAACATGCAGCTGAATTCAGTAATGTTAAAGTAACTAACCTAGAAAAAAAGTTAGGGAGAGAGGTGAGATGAGGGGAGAACATCTGAATAAAAAATTAATTAATAAAATGAATTGTAAATTCAGACACAACTGGACAACTCCCTGAAATACTAATACTGTGAGGAATGATGCATCATTCCTTGCTTCCTTCCTTGCTTCCTTGCTTCCTTGCTTCCTTCCTTCCTTCCTCGTCAGCAAAGCATCTTTAGAAAATCTACTGTCTTAAACCAGCCCGTGGCCTTTGTTGCATTCGTATCAGGCTAAAGTAACTTTACTTATAGGTATTTATTCTCTTTTTCACCTAACCTAAATTTTTGGGGGGTTTTTTTGGTTTTTTTTCATGAATGTGGAACAACTGAAAACATTCTGTGAAAAAAGCTGAAAAACCTGTCAATATTTACTAATGTGTGAAGGCATAGAGGTATCTTATTCTAAAGATCATTATCAGAAATGATAATATCAGAAATAAAACAAGCTTTCTGCTATGTGATGAGGTTTATGAGACTATCCCTAGACAATTCATTAGTTTAAAACTGACATGAAAATCAATTAATTTTAATAGGGAATAACAGATTGTGTGTTTAATAATTCATCTAATTTCATAAGGCAAAGTGAATTAGACAATGCAATGTAAATCTAATAGCAGTTGTAACCACATAATTTGACTGTTTGTCAAAAGCAAAGCATAGTGAATGATCAAGAATTACACAGAGTGAAAAACATTAATTGTGTGTAAACTGAGTGACAGTTTCTTGTAACCCTAAAAGCCTGTGAGTTCAGTGTAATTATTTCTATTAGATCTTTCCCTAAAATCATTCTGTATCATTAATTATGTATTCATATTTAGCAGGCAAATTAATAAATAATACAAAATAAATTTTCCATTATTTTTTTCAATTCAGAGATGCTATGCAATTGACAGAGAGTTTATAGACTGAAACGATGTGAAAATTGTTTTATAATCTGCATTAATTAATCAATAATGGCCCTGAGAGCTGGCATTTCTGCCTGCTAATGACCAGCTGAAAGAGTTGAGGACCTGACGTTAAGGGGGGGCCCTTAACCCATGCGGTCATTAACGTTAGAGAAATGCCCGACCCACAGGTCACTGTTGCTGTTAATCGAAGCCATGATAATTGTTATGGTTATTTTTCCATGCACACAGAGCAGTCATGTGCTTTCCATCTGAGTGGTATTTATTTCAGGTTAAGGAAAAAAACAAAACGGGAAAGAACAAAAGTGAGGCCTTGACAAGGAAAATGGCAGCTGTGCGTGGCTGTGCGCGACAGAGCGTGAAGCACCAGCAGTGAGATCGCGGCCGTCTCAGCTGATGTGTCACAGGACTCACGATTATGTTAAAGCACAAATATTATATGAAGAGGTTGTCCTTTCATATGTTTGAAAAGATACATGTAGAAATGCACGTTGCCATGGCTACAGGTCTGCCTTTAGAGCAATGGTTTCTTTAACTTGGTAGTGACACTGTAGTAATCTATAGAATCAAGGGACATCACACCTCCTTGGGTTAATATGAGAAAAAAGTATAAAAAACATATCAGAAAGACTTAAAGTGCTTTTCTTTCAACAAAATACAGAGGAATCAAGGCCAGGTTGAATGGGGCTTTGAGCAAACTGGTCTAGTGGAAGACCCTGCCTGTGGCAAGAGGGTTGGAACAAAATGATCTTTATGGTTCCTTTCAACCCAAACTGTTCTATGATGCTAAGAATCACAGCTTTGTGGGTGGTTTTTCTTGTTTACAGTCTGAAGAAAAATCTTGTCAGTGTAATTTAAGATAGAAAATGTGGTCTGCCCTGTAGCACGTCCTCCCATCCCTCTCTCCTTTGCCACTAGTTGGGATTTGAGGCACACAGGCCAGCACAGGAAATGAAGAAGCTGACAGGGCAAGTTGTGAAAATCCACTAGCCATCTGTCCCAAAGGGATGGAAGATGCAGATTCTCCACACATTCTACGAAAAACAGCAAAAATCCTCAGCTCACCTTTGAAGAGCAACGAGCAGTTTTGGCACATTGAACAGAAAGATGGAAGAAGCAGGTTCTGAACATCATCCTGGAATTGCAGATCTGGACAGGAGAGAACAATATTCACATTCCAGCTGAAAGGACTTCCTAGCAGTTGCCTAGCAAGGCAAGATACCATCTCTTGTGAGTCATCTCCTCTGTACCCACTTTTGTCATCCAAGCAACCCTGCCTACTGCATTTGTAGGAAAGAGAGACATTTACACTGTAGTTGGCTCTTGGAGGCATGCACTGTCACAAAACATTACTTTTATACATTGAATTAAGGTGAAGAAAGAAAACCTTAAGTTCCCAGCCTTCTGTTGGTTCCTTCAGATTTGGAGAAAGGAGGGGAGAAGAAACAAAAGAAGAGCCTCCTTGGCTACACATGCCCCACAGTACACTCTTTTTGGGGTCTCAACTCTATCAGTTGAACAGGAGGAAGCACAACAGAGAAGTTGAAATAAGAAAGAGATACATACATAGGTTGAACAAAGAAGAAGAGAAAAACAGATATTACAAAAAGAAAACACGTCATTGTCAAGCTGGATAATGCATTGGTCTTCTCTATCAGACCCGCCTGTTTTACATCCATCTGCCAAAAAACCTAAAGGAACAGAGTGCTTCTAAACTTCATTTAAGGCTCATCAATGTGTGTGTGCAGATTAGGTGTAGTTTCTTATGTGCTACTGCTTAAAACAGTGTACATAGGTGCGGGAACCCAAAGCTGGTCAGAGCATTTCCATGAGAGATGTAATGAAATCTAAGTTTCACCAAAACTTCCATATCTGGTTCTTAAAAATTAGCTTGATATTCCTGGCACACCCATTACCTCTAATATGCTTACCAACCAACTGATGATTTTGGTTCAAGAAAGTTCCTTCACTCAATGATCACAGCCATGAAGACTTTCAGATTTTGTAGGACCTTCAGCATAAAGAATCTGTTTTGGCTGATCACACTTCTGTCAGCTTCTAGCACTGATCCAACTCATGCCAGGAATTTGTATCATCCTTGTTGATACAAAGATCACATAACTAGGACCCTTGGGAGATTTCAGTAAAAACTAGGATTGGCAAAAAAAATACAGGAATACATGCTATTAAAAAAGTTTCTCTGTCTAATCACTCCTACTGTTTTTGAAAATAAATGCTGTTTACTGATTTGTCGTGTAATGCAATGAGCTAACAAAAAATACAGACTTTTCCTGGCACTGTCTCAGAAACTATTTGTCTTAGCTAACTGAATGCACCTAAGCACCTTAACAATTAAGTGCTTGGCATTTGCATGCTTAAAGCATGCTTTCCCAAGTCTATTAATAAAACACAAATTTGCTAAAAGGAAAATTGTTAATATTTAGGCTGATAGTGTTAAAAGCAGACATAGGAAATATGGAAAATAGAAACACTTTACATTTCAAGAAGCCATAAATTCAAGCACAAATATTTTCATTAAAAGGGAAAAATTTTGGTAGTTAGTTCAGTCCTTGCAGCTCTTACTCCTTTAATCATTCTAAAACCTGACATTGGAGTAAATATAGAAAATCTGAGTAAATAGTCTGAAAGTCCTTAAGGAATTTAAAAGAAATGCTTAAATGAATCTCCCACTGCAGGCATGCAACAAATGCCCAGATGTATTCATAGTGATGCGCCCAATTAAGTTTAGAAGAATTGCATGAGTTCAGTTGCAGCAGATTCCTATCGATTCTTCTAGTTAATAAACAGTTAAAGGATGAAGTTAGTTTTTAAAAAATATAAGTGCTTTAAAGGTGCTAGAGAGGAAAGGCATAGTACTAAGTGGTCATGTGGCTAGTGCCATTCATCTTGGTAGTGACTATCTGTCAAAAGTGGCAAGAGCCCTGTTAACAGCCATGACCTGTGCTGTAATGAAGGGAGAGTGCACAGCAAAGTGTCCATTATCAGGCAGTTGGGAGCAGTAAATTGGTGCAGTTTGCCTCAATCTTGCCACAAGTTGAGATGTAAGATAGGTGGGGATCAGCAAGCAGCAATTTTATCCTATGATCATTTTTGTCAGATCACATCAGAGTAGGAACTTACTCAGATTCATGATTTCAATGAAATAAGTTCCCTCATTAAGTGACCGCTGCCATGAATGTCTTCTGTGGTTCTGTATTTATAATTGCATAAACACACCTGTTAATATTTGGACAGGGAGCAGTGATGGAGAAGCAGTAAGGTAAACGACACATTAAGATAATAGTCAGGTACAATCAAACAAATCTTGCACCCTCTCAACAGGGCTAACAGCTTGCAATAAAATAGACAACCTCTGTTGCCTATACACTAACCTAAGGTGCTAACATCCAGTTCTAAGTACAAAAATTTATTTCAGACTGTTTGCAAAACAACAAAACACACAAGTAAAATTCCACCTCTGTTCAGTCCCATGCAAATGAATTGGTGCTATTACCATTTTCCTGGGGAATGAGCCTAAAACTCCAGGTGACACCCAATGTCTGCTCTTGGGCACGTGGAGATGAAAAATTCTGGATGAACTCAAACTATCGGGCAGACTTAACCCTTAGGGACCCTCCAGTAAACTAGTCAAGCAAACAGAAGACAAATGTACTTGTCAACACCATTCATTCACCTCTTTACAGCAGCAAAAGCCTTTCAGATCAGCCCATCTGGTTTCTAGACACTGGATGTATTTCCCTAATCATGTTGTCCCTATTCCTACTCCATAACCTAAATGAGGAATACTAAAACTTCTGTAATTCTGTAATTCCTGTAATTCTGTACAGCACTTCATTATACATCTCTGCCAAATTCTTCCCCTATTGTGAAAGACGTGTGCTTTCCCTGCCAGCTCCTAGCCACACAGGTAGTTTGGATGAAAGGCAGAGAGATAAAGCTCATGTCCAAATAACATTATGTTTCAAATGGTCACAGCTTTACCCTGTTGCCCAAAGATCCCATACCATCATCTTCCACATGTGGGTCAGTCCTATAGAACTGAATAGCAAATGTGGGTTTTTTTCTTTCCATAGGTGCATTAAATCAACTGATGGATGCCTTTTTCTCTTTCTTAGTCTATGTCAGCAGTGCAACATCCAACCCTAAAGGAAGGACTCGGCTTCTGTTATATGTTGATAGCAACCGAAAGCAAATAAAAAGAAAAAGCTTTTGCAACCTTTAAGAAATTGGACTTCCACCTTTCCTACCTCAGCAGGTTTTTGAAATTTGATAAGGGACCAGGGGCAATGTGTCTTGACTCTCCTTTTGTTGTCAGTTTTATGTTTTTCATTTCGGGAAATTTAAACAGCAATTTGCTAAGACAAAGTGCTGAAATCACTCCTTCCCTCCTGGCATTTGCATTTCTCAGAAAACCTACAGCAACATATTTATATATTAGAAAAACCATCCCATGACAACACTGAACACAAACTTTTAAAGACTGAATCTATTTTACTACAGAATCATAACTGCTAACAACCTCTTGGGTGGGAGCACATGTGAACCTGAGAACTATAAAGGTAAGCAGTGTTGAGCACGTCGTCTTGGGACACAGCACTAACAAATATTACATTTCTTGCCTGGTCTCAGGGACATGCAACTGAGCCTTTTCTTAGCATATACAGGCATTTATTGCTTCCTCCTGTCTTCTGTTTATATGGTTATCTTCTTCTCTGTGGCGGCAGCAGCCTCCTGCAGTGCTGCAAAGTCTTTGTCCTGTTGAGGCGCTTATTGCAGCATAGGCACATATTACGTGCATATTCTACACATATATATGCATGCATATAAATTTAAAAAGCCACTCTTGAAACATCAGGTTCATGTGAATGTGATCTTCTGCCTGTAAACTATGACACCCTCAATAAACAAATGGCTGGTAAAGGAATTCAATTTGGGGTTTTTGTTTTTCACAGGAGGCACAAAGAAGGGAACAGGATCAGGACATTTTGTAAAATCTTGGCTTTTTGGCTTGAGAAGGCTTGATGTTAGCAGCCCACAATAACGCTCTAACACAGTCAGCAGGGATGTGTGCAAAGGTCTCAGGGGGTTACTTTAACTCCTATAAAATCACAATTCCCAGGTAAGGGAAAGCAAAGGTGTTTCCCTTTCAACTTGTGAACTGACACTGAGCACAGAATGGAATCAGGACAGAACCTAATTTGAATAACTTTTTATCATCTTGGACATATTTGGAGCAAAAAGTGCCAGAGGAAGATTTCAGAGCTGGAAAGAAGGGGAATATTTTGGCCCTTTGGAGTCCTCACCAGCAAGTGAGCTGTGAGGACCAGCTACAAGGATCTGCAAGCCGGCACCCCAGAGTTGGGGAATGCAGGGATGAGTTTGGGTAATGAAACATGATGGCACTATATTAAAAATGTGCTGCTGAGATAACAGAGAAGTTGGGGAATATTGTGGATTGTGAATCTCTCCCGTAGCCCTGAAATGTCCCTCTCAGTTCTCCCCTGTCCTCAGGGAGCAAATTAAAAAACTGCTGATATCCCTAAAACAAGCAGGGCATATGTAGTAAAGAGTTCAGAAGAGGCTTAATAATACTAACAGTTTTCTGGATATTTTGATGGATTTTAAAATTCCTGAGAGGAAAAGGGTCTGTTTATCCATTTTAGACCTTTACCTCAAGTTAAGGGAAAAAGAATATTTAAAAAAAACCCAAAAAATTCCAACAAAACGAAGATGGTCAGTGACAGCTATAAACTATCCCAAGGTACAATACAGGTTTAATCAGATAACCATGGGATGAAAAATATAGACTGAAATGCAGATCTAGTCTGTCCAAAAGTAGGGTGAAAATTAATTTCCCTTCACATATTAGCAGAAACATAACGATGCACTGAACTTACGTTGATGCTGGGATTCCCATCTGCAGGCACACTGAGATTGCTTCTTCATTTTTACTTGGCTGCAAAGCTGTCAGAATTTCTTACATAACTTACATGTGCTAATTATCAGGACTACCCAAGCAATAACCAGGATTTGTATGTCATAACTATTTGGGTTATACAAGGCCTGCAGAAGAGGAGTTTTAGCTTGTAAAGTGGGGCTGGTCTTTCTCACAGGCTGCAGTGTACTACCAGAAACATGGAGCTAGAGGGACAATGGTGAAACACAAGTGATGAAATCACCACTGTTCACATAGCAGGTAAAAACTCATTTTGGAGGGGCTGCAACCATCTGTTACTACCTGTATAATGGCACTTCTTACAACTTGGCAGCTAAAACCAGGCTGTAAAAGGGGAGTAGAAACTGCAACTTTCTCTCCATGTCTTTGCAGGGTGGTGGGAAATGAAGGGAAATAAAATTGTCCATATTAGTTGATACATAGGCAAAACTGTAATTTTGGAGGGGGGATTGTTTACCTTAAAAGCTGTGTAAATCAGCTTGAAACTGAATTAAACAGGTGGCTGACCACCTGTACATAATGATTAACTGTGCTTACACAATAATTTATGTGAAAATGTTGTCAAACCCTGATAGCATCACATCTGCTACTACTGTAGTATTGTGCAGTATGTTCGTATGTATTATTCCTTTGAAAAAACAGTTAGGTATTGCTGACCTTTCTTCCCTGTGTATTGCATTGAGGTAAAGTGTTTACACCAGAAGGTTTAGTATTCTTCCTACTGTTATAAATTTGGAAGCATCTTATTTGTGCGTATTTGGTTATTTGAACCTAAAATTCTGTAATTTTAAGTACTGAAAAGTACCTGAATTAGTCTGATAAACCATTACATTTTTAGCATTAAAATTCTTATTGAACACCTTACTATATATAAGGTATTTAAAATTGCTGCTCTGCATATATTTAGACATGCTGGAGTTTTCTTTACCTTTGAGAACATTATAAACAAAATGTTTTGTTCTTTATTCAAATTCTAATTTATGCAAGTAGAATCATATCCTTGCCAGACACTATTTTAAGCAAGAAGTACCTCTGGGTCTGTGAATTTACACTGTCAGAAGCAAAATCAGAATCCAAACACATGGCGTGTGTTCCCATTGAAGGAAGTTAAATCTGCATATGAAAGTACAGTATTAACCCAACACTCATGAATTTTGGCTGATTTGATCACCGCACCACTCATCCATCCAACCACTCAAGTGAAAGGCTATGAAGGAGCTCCAGAGTCCATGCAGGTTTACAAAGAAGAATGTGAAATTCTTATCATTTTATTATACATTGAGTTGAAGACAAATAATCTGGGACCTGTTTCATGAGCTTTTCATGCAGCCCTCTTTTGAAAGGGCTCCAGGTTCCCTGAGTTAGATGTGGCAGTCCCCAGTTTATTGTCACTCCAGCCATTCACTGACAGTGTCCAGTTGTATCCAACCTCCAACACAGTGGAAGAACTCAAGTATGGTGACATTCTTACAAAGAACACTTGGGTTCTTGCTCAGTTGGGAAGTCCTATAAAATGCTTGGGAATGGCAAATCTGATTCACTGAATTGGAAAAATTTTTAACAATGATACGTTTTAACAAACTGTTAATATTATCCCATTTATATCTCAGCATTATGTTCAATTCATTGTACATTTACATGTCTGAAGGAACTCAATTCAGGAGTTTTCAAAATCTTCAGTGATCTTAAATTCAAACCCTGAATGTGCATATAAAACTGCTTTTTGCTTATTTCATGTCTTCATTGTAAAAAAAATCTCCAATTGCAGCCACATTTCGTTTCCTAGAAAAATATAAAAGAGAGTAACAAACTCTTTCTGCTATAACATAAAGAACAATGTACTTTTTCTAAATTAGTCCTAGTCACTAATATTAGAATGCTAACAGACAGATTCTTGTCTGCCTGTACCCCAGGAGACATCTCTCAGGGCAATGACAACAGTACAGAGGAATTTTAAGGTTTATGAGAATGTTGCTTGTAAACTCTAGGTTATCAGAACAGGTCCAGGGTCCCCCTGACACCAACATACATGAAAGGAGGACACATATGTGCCATTTCATGAGGAACTCTCACAGAGTTTTCTGTGTGTCGCTGTGCCTGTCCTGTTATCCACAGCTCCTGTTTCTCTGTTGCTGGTTCTCTGCATTCACAGTAGAACAAATAGCATAACTATCAGTTAGGAGAGCTTCAAACAGCAATTGCAGTGGCAACGTTTCTAGTACGATTAAAATTCTAGCCTAACTCACATTTGATTTGGGGAGTCACTACTTCTTAACAGGATAAATGGAAGAATCCATTGAAAAAACACATAACATGTATTTTCTGTCTCCAGCTGAGTCTATATAGTCAGTTGGCCTCTGGACCCTTGGATTTATATCTATCCCATCACTTTCCAAGCTATAATTCACTCCTTGTCTTTCAGCACTATGCTAACATGAACAGGCTTTTTTTTACCACACAAAATCCTCTGACAAATACATTTGATGACTCATAATTGTTCTGCTTTGTTTCTTGCAGGGATGCCAAGAGCATTATGTCCATTGCACAGGAGTTGTCTGAATTTATTAACACTTATCATTAATATTAACAATATCCTTTCTGTAAAAAAAAAATCACCACCATCATCATTGTGTAGGATTTCTTTTTTATAAAAATATAGAACAGATGTAAACCTAAAATAATCCACTCAAGTGTTCAGAAAAACACTAGAGTGAGAGGTCTGTCATCCTTAATAAAACACTGGTTTGGAAACCATGGTTGTCCAAAATCACAGCTCTCTTCCTTATCTTTATGGATGCCTCCATCTTTTCAGATTTTGGAGTGGAGATTCCCAGAGCATGGATTGTAGGTTGAGTCTCTTCTGAGATAATTTCTTTCTCTTACACAAAAGGTAGAAAAGCTCTTGCTACCCTGGCATGTCACTGTAGTTTCTAATTCACACCATTGCGTGAATTTCGCTCTTTCCCCCACGTTTAGAGAACAGGTCAATATCTTCAGCACCCAGCAAATGTATCACACTCATGCCATGTTCTCCCATAGAAATCCCCTTTTTCTCTTGAAGCTAGCATAGCAAATCATTAATGGGCTGCAACACAAAAAGTACAGCCAAAAAATGTGCTGGTAGCGTAGCAGCTCTTCTTAGATAGAAAAGTATTCCCATCATTTAAATCTCCCCAAATCTGGTACACTGTCCTTTATTAAAAAAAAGTTCTTTTTATTTCCTCTGTTTCTGTGTTGTTATTGATCCACTTGATGTCAGACATCATGCCAACAAGGAATATTGGCAATTCTGCTTTTAGGTAATATAGATCTATCTTTCTTATTATTATTATTATTGTTTTTTAATAAAAAGAAGTAATTACAGTGCTGTTTTGGTAAAGTCACTGATAACAAATACTCATAAACTACAAGAATTTGAAGCAGGAGAAAACCCAAGACACAGACATAGGCATCAATTTCTCCCACTTTACGAAACTGTCTGTATGTACAAGTGTGTGTGCTTTGGTGGGGCATTCATCGCACCATCTCTGTCCTGGCCATGATCTGCAGAAACTTAAATAAAATCAGAGTTTAGTTCAGATTTTGACCAGGGTTCCCGTTTTTAAATCATTTTGTTACTTCTGTTTGTGTTTTGATTTTTTAAAGAGTATATGGGCTCATCCCCTACCTCATTTTCTGGCATCAAAGTACGCAATATTTCCTGACAATTTAGTGTTAGAACAAAAATCATGCAAACATTTGAAATGCTTGTCATATTTCTTGAGCTTTTTTACTATGTAATGGTAATAAATGTATGCAGCAGGGTATTACAGGTTGATAAAAGATGATATCTCTTGGTGTTTGCAATATTAAGGTTAAAAAGCAACGTAGCAGATGCGGACTACATTGGACCTCCTAAAATTAACATTAGATTAGAGATGTTGGTCGAAAGTAACAGTCAGGAAGTAATGGAATTAACAATACAAATATTAGGAGCTAGTTTTTGTCATCTGGTTCCTAGTGATTTTTTCCAGACACCGTCCAGTCCCTAGGGCAACATGTTGTGTAGTAACCTCAGCTGGCACTGGAACAAATATTTCTCTTGCAAGCTGAGCTTCATCTCATCTGACTGTAGATGTCTCAGAGACAGATACTGAAGTCTACACCAGTTATTCCTAATTTCATCTAAAGCTAGAGAAGGTAAGGAGGAGCAGTGTCCACAGAGGAATTTATTTTGCACAACTTAAACATTTTCCTTAGGGTGGAGCAAATCCCCACTGGAATTGCCTTTTACTCCTGCTTAACCATAAAAAGAGCTAAGGATGACATGGGCAGACTTAGATACCCAGCTTTAGAGATGCCAAAGAGAGAAAAATAAACCCCCAAACCAAACTCAAAGTCCTAAAGATCACAGAGAAATTCTGAGAAACCCCTGAATGATGAAAAGTTGGATGTGAACTGCAAATCAGTCTTTTACACTTTTAGTCATCTTCATGAGACTTGGAGGTCTTATGAAGATTTTCTTTGAAAATATATTTAAAAAAAGGTCTAGAATGAAGGCTGGTGTGAACAGCCAGAAGTCTCTGACAACTAGGAGAATTACTCTGCCTTTCACTGGATATTTTCCAGTAATTGCTCATTTAAAATCTGAGTGATTTCTTGATAACACACTTAAACATTTTTTTTTCTAAAATGACCTCTTTAGCTAATGACTTAGATGAGACATTTGATTGCATTTGCTGCACTCATTGTCTTTCATATTTGGTGACTAAGTTCTTGCTGTCAGCAGATGTGTTCCTATCTTCATGTCCTTAACAGAGGGATTTAACTACAGATGCAGTTTTGATCAGATTTTTCAATTCCGCCTTTACCATACAGTCACTCGATATTTAAAGATCTCTGTGATATTTAAAATTAGATATTGGATGATGTTAAAATATAGCAGCACTTTTTTTCTGGCTCTTTATATATAAAAATATTGGGACCTGCCTAACAAGCCTCTTGAACCAAAGACATTAGTCTTTAAGATTTTTGTTACTGAGTGTTGGTGAGCACTGGATTTACAAAATCAGTGAGAAACTGTGAAAAATATTGCCGTATACTGGTTGGGACAGACAGGAAATCCTTGAATCTATGACTCTTTATATTTTGATCAAGTTCTGCATTTTTAAAAAATGTTTTTTATTTAGGTTTTATTTATGGAATAGGTCTTGGTATTCCATGGTGAAGCTGACAGATTGGAGAACAAAATTGCCATAACATGATTTGTTTCTGGTAGTCTTACCAGGGTCACTCAGTTAGTTATTCTACATTTTGTGCCTGTTATTTCTGATTTGGATCCCACTGCCTGAGGCTACACTGAGGAGCAAGGAGATGCTCCTGAGGATCTTTCCCATTACTCTATACATTATTTAAAATAAATGGCTATGTGCATACTGAATACATCAACTTCATACTACCTTCAGTCCCCAAAACAGCAGTTTATTGCCCCCCACTCCTTAGACATGAATATTAGACTTCAGCTAATGCAACTTGAATCTACCAGCACTGCCAACAAGAGATACCTTCAAAGAAAATATTTGATGCAGACATCATTCCTCCCTTTACAAAATGCTTTCTTTACATCTTCAACCAACGTTATTTTCTACATGGTCTTTTAAGCACAAGTTCTGTCCTTTGTGTGCAAAGTGGGACTGATTCTTGCAACTACATTTGCTCTAAGCAGAAACACCTCATTTGTGTTTTCCTTCCTCCTTTGTCACAGATAGGACAATAAATTAGCACCATGGGTTTCTCACCTATAATTTTTGTCATCTTCAACATGGGAATTCAAACAGGCAGTGATCATCCATGTCTTTTATATGGGAAAGAATACTTGTCCAGCTAAATACTGGCTACAGGGGAGATTGTCCTGAAAAAGTTAAAATATTTTGTGAAAAAGATTGGAAGTCATTGCTCTGTGACAATGTAGCCACAAAACAACTCACCTTAGCTTTAGCTGTTTGAAAGAGTAGCAGATACCTACAAGAGCATGCTCACTAAAGCAATAAAATCTCTGAAAGTTAGAGTCTGCTTAGTTGTCTCATAATTTTGTCTCATAGGTTTTAGTTGTGTTAGGGGTATCAAGGTTCCATACTTTCAGAAGATCAATTTTTCAAAAATTTCTTGGGAGGCTGGCTTCAGGCTTCCCATTTTGAACACCAAGCTCACAGAGAGGTCTTTTTTGAGTCTTTGGTTAAAAATGTGTGGTTCTGGAATATCCGGGCAGGTCTGCCCTATGCAAGGATGTGTGGTGCATAGATCCCCATGAAAGCACTGGCCAGGCTACCTGAGAACCCTAGAAGAATTCCTTGTTTGTGAAGAGCTGTGTTTGGAGTTAGTGGGTTCTGCCACATGCAGGTTTTAGGAAATCAAGTGATTAAGCACAAACAAGTCAAGCAGTTTAGTGCTGCATTGAGAGTTACTCTGTTGCCTGCTTTGCTTATGCTGGAGATAAAACAACCCATGTTGGCTGATGCTTCTGAGAAAAGCATCAAAGATGTGCTTCATCCTTGCAGCCTCTCTCACTGCTGCCACGCCTTTGTTCCTCCAGCAGCAACAGCAAGGTTCCCATGTAGGTCTCCCATTAACCAGAGTTCTCCAATTCCCAGGCCAAGAGCAGTGTGGCTCCCTGCCCTTGGCTGCAGGTTTTGCCTGTGCTGATGAAATGATCTGAGCCAACCTTTCCAGAGTGAGTATCTCCACACAGTGTTACTCTGAGCCGTTTACATTGCACACATCTGTCTAGAAAAAGCTTTACTGTGCAATGCAGAGATGTGCCCTGAAAGACACAAAGAGTTAACGCAGTGTAATTTTCCTAATAAAACTAAAGGCAGTGCATCTTTTTTTTTTTTTTATAAGCTATGGCAGGCTATGTGACACCATGTAATTTTTGAGGAATTTTATACTTTGCAAGAAAACAACAATACTCTGTGTCTTTTTAAGACTGTTTTTCTCCTGCCAAAAACACCCATTTGCTTTGTTCTGATTGCAGTATAAATATTGTGGTGAAGACATTTAATGATGGCTACAAAGATTCTTTTATTTTACCTTACGAAGGGACAATTCAGAAGTTTACCAGGCATATTCATCTCAAGTGAATGAAAAATACTATACACTGGAGATTTGCTGAAGTAGACCCTAGAGGAATAAATGCAACAGAACAACATTAGGCAGCATTAGCACAAAGTATCCCAAACCCTTCCATGACCTATTTGGTAAATCAGTAACTCTGTGTGGCACAGATAGATAAAGGTAGGAACTCTTAGTGTCATCATTCTGCAAATGAAAGACAGTATGAGCAGCTCAAGTTCCAGCTCTCCCTTGCTGACTGGATGCATATGTAGAGAACCACAAGCAGCATCATTGAGCCTGGTACAGGAGAGACGCTTGCCTTGCAGACACTCATTAAAAGGATCCCTCAAAAAAATTTCATACCTGCTTGGAAGTATGGTCCCCCTTTGACATCTCAGCTGGGACAATGTGCTTATGCTTCAGCACTTGCACAGTCACATGTAAAATTAGGCCCAGTATGATTAAAAGACAAAGTCAGGACTGAAATGCATGGTGACTGACAAAAACCAGCTTCTCTCCAGATTCTCTCTTGCAAATGTATCATAACTCAGTCCCTGCTGCCTAGGTCAGGAAAGTTGAAACAAATTACCTTTTTAGGAAGTCAGTTTTGCTTATTTGGTTTCAATAAGAAAACTGTCCCAGGTGCAGGGTCCCCTTTAGCAGTGAGAGGACTAGGAATAATATCTGGTGTTGGTTTATATGGGACGAGGTGCTGACCTTAGTCTGAGCAATGAATGGGTTTGAGAACCATTGCCATGTGCTTTGACAAGTTTGGAGGCAGAAGTTTATTGCTGCTGAGTTGGGTTCTTTCAGGAAGGGCTCTGGGAACTTCAGACTGCTCTCCCCAGCTGGGAGTAATGATGGAAACCTGCTGGCACCTCTATCTTTAGCTGGCTGCCTAATGCAGCTGCTCACAGACTTAGAAAGCAGCAGTCATTCAGGAGACTGGAGATCAATATTCACCACCGATGGATTCCAGGCGGGTTGTGAAACGACTTTCACCTGGCCATCAGTCCCAGAGCTGGCTCAGTCCCAGATCCCAGGGGCTATGGCCTGATAATTGATTTAGGCCAAATGCTGCAGCTTATTCTCTAGCCATGGCTTCTCCACATGCTAGGTATGACTTGTTTACAGACTCATTCCATGGCCACCTCCCCCTCTGAAGGACCACCACAGCCCTGCTACTCTGTAGGCTTCACATAACCTTCCTGTGAGGGGAGAGCATCTTACTCTGGTTTATTTTCAGCTCACCATTTTATTAACCATTCTGGTCTATGGTTAGACCAGAACCTATTCTATCAAACCTATTTCTTTTTTTCCGCTATCATCTCAGAAGCATAAACTTATTTTCTGCTCTGTGTAACTGATTTAAATGCTTGCTTTTCTGAAGTACTATAAACCAATTTAGTGGAAACCTTGACTACTACATCTGCTAGTTGTTGTTGTTGCTACATTGTATTTAACTACATTTTAAAACTATTTTTTTATTGATGGGTATTTCAACCCATTCTTTCATATCTATAAAGGAGACAGTCAATTGTAATAGCAGTCATGTAAGATATGTTTCATCTTTTTGAAGAACAGGACAAGAAAGCACATTGCAATATACTCCCAGATTTTGAAATTACAGAATATAAAAATTGAAGTCTCATGAACCTTAATATTACTAACAGAATGACCACTTGGTTTTTAATGTCATATTTTTCAAGATGATATTGAAGGGGCAGTAAGCAGAAGGCATAGCCAGTGCTACACACTTGGGAGCAATGTGTAAGTGTACACAAAGCTGTTTTGATGGTTAAACAGAGATATATATTGCATGTGATTTTAAAAAAATCTGAAGTATATTAAACATGTGATTTCCTTACATTTTTGTGACACTGAGGCATGTCTATAGATCCCAGTGGGTACCTAATAGCATCTTTAAACATTTAAAGACATTTAGCCAGCTATGATGGAGGAGTCCTGCTGAATGGCAACAGGGAACTTTCAAGCCCCTGCTCACCCTTTGCTGGGAGATACCAAAGGGCCGAATTAATAATGGAGAGTTTGAAATGACATAGAAAGAAAAATAGGAAATACAATAAAGATGAAGAATTCATGTTTGTATATATATACATGTATATATATATGCACACATATATTCAGACCTAAAGTCAGGGAAGTATTTAAGTTTGTATGAAACCAGAATAGGAATAGGATGTGTTTTATCTGACTGCATGCTTGATTGAAGAAATTCTTATAAATGAACCCTCAGGAGTTCTCAGCTGAAAGGACGATCCATTGGCTACTTGCCATGTTATCTCTGCTAAGAGGTGTAAATGAATATGAAATTCACTTCTGCACGACTCCTGAAAATGACAAAGCATTTCTTATCTAACCACGGAATAAGAAAGATGATTCACAGTTACTAATGGCACTGATGTGGAATCTTGTCTGACATTCCTCCTATAAGTAATTTGCTGAAGAGAGGACATATGAGTAACAGGGGTCAGTTAGTCATTGAGTTTGGCTGAATTTCATATTTGGATCCTGTGAAAGGCTGATCTCTGACTATCTTTGAAACATTTAAATATAAAGTGACCACAAGTGGCAACAGCTCTTGTTTGTTACATTTATTTCCTAGTATGCATAAGCACTGCTTCAGCCCAACCCCAAAATGATGAATTTGTTTTCAAAACTTCTTTCAAACTTGTCCTATAGGGGTTTTTTTCAGTTTACCGTCTGTTTCCCTTTCCCCTTTTTCAATTTCACATTAATTTTCAGGAAAAAAACCCCCAAAGAGGGCTTTGTCTCTTAATGGAATAAGGATTAAATAGATACTAACTATTTTTCAATAACAAATCCTCAGAACAAATGATATCTGGAACACTGTACTAACTCCAAGCTTTTTCATCCACTGGGGTCACAGCTGAAGTGGTGGGAAAAGTAGAAGGACTACCTACAAGGACTTTAACTTAATTCCTGTTCTGATTCTATGCAGCAGCTCAAAGAGAAGATGTAAGAAATTTTTGTACCACAAAGCAGCTTAATTCAGTCCCTCTTGGAAACAGCATTAATGGAGATAGTGTCTTGGGCTGTACCCACAATGAGGACTGTGGAGTCAAGAAGAGTGGCTACTTGGAGTGGAATTGTTGGTGCAGAGGATGTGAAGATCTCATCATTAACAGTTCAGGGTTTTTTCCACCTCTGACATGCTCTAGTCTGGTCCTGTGGTCTGCATGCCCACCCCAAAGGAATTTGCTATGCAGAGATTGGCAGGTAAAGGCTCACTAAAGGGAGGCAGCAAGGAAATCTTCTATATAAGCACAAACCCCAGCTGAAGTGTCAATGTAATACACCCTGACTGCACAGCCTTGGAAAGTCTTCACACTTATTACCCCAATTCTGACAACTTTTATAGGAAGTGGTGTTTGAAACATCAGGATTTCGTCTGAGTGTTGGCCTTGCATTCCCAAGGAGCTGAAACTTAAATACTGGCATGACACGTCTGAAGTCTTTTCTGAAGTGGATATATGTAAGCTTAAATGTTTTTTGATGTTGGTTTCAGTTTTGTTTTTGGGGTTTGGGTTGGGGTTTAAGTTTTTTGGGCTTTTTTTATATGAGTTACAGTGTAAATTAAGGCACATTCTTCTAGGAGAGAGGACGTTGGAAGTGTTCAATGGGAATTATCATCTCCATTACCCTTTGCATGGTACTTAATGGGTAATTACTGTGGGCTCATAATTAATATTGGCTGACAGCACTGCTTTTGAAATGTTGTTCACAACATCCATCGAGGAAGTTCCAGTTCTTTCAGATTACCTGCTTCCCTATGCTCAACATTGCAACTGGTTGCAGGGAGTCAGCAGGATATGCTCAAGTCTCCTCCAATAGTGATGGATGGATAGATGGATTTATATTGACACACTCTGTGAAGAGAGAAGTTACAACATTGTTGAAGTGTAGCATGCAAGTGCTTTACGTAGTCTTAAGGTCTTTAAGCAGCTTTTTCAATAATCTTAGAAGAATCTCCCACTGCTATGGGAAAGGAGTTTTTCTGGAAAGGATGGGAAAGTTTAGGAATTGTGCTAAAATTTAATATCTTTCTGTCACAGATGGGATCTCTGAGATTGAGTGTAGCTAATGAGTAGCCTGATGTCATAAAGCAGCTGAGGGGATGGTCATGAAAACCTGCTACCCTTATGCCCAGAACAGCTGTTTTGCCTTCCTAAACAGCCTGCTGGACCTGCTCCTGCTCTGAGTAGGAGATTGGCCCAGATGACCTTCAGAGACCTCTTCCAGCACCAACTACTTGATGATTCTCTCACAGTTCCACCATTTTTCTCTGTTCCATGTTTCACTCACCGGCTTTATAGTTTTAAAAGAAAATGTGATAAAGACCTAATAATACTTTATTTTGGGTTTTTTAAGGCTAAAAATACCATGCAGCGCTTCTCAGTGATGTGCTGAGGCTATAGCCTTAGGCTCTTGAAAATCACACACGAAAAATTCATCTTCCTGTGAGTCCTTATGGAGCCCAAATTCACTGCCCTATAGGAAATATGTGCGCTTATGAATGCAAAGTGACACAATTAAATGCTGCAGTGCCAAGACATCCTTCCTAATCTGCCAGGGTCTGAGTTCTGAGACCTGCTTCAGCTGACATGGATGAGGACACCTGATACTAAGTCAGGCAGGAGCAGTAAAGGTGTTGCTTACATATGTCACCATCCTGAACTCAGATGTCATGTGGTTAAGTCAAAGGAACTGAGAAAACTTTATGACTGCTAAAGGATATCCGTGAGATAGATACTCTAGTTTACATTCAGTTATTAGCTTGGTTTTTTCAAGGATTATATTTATTTTAAATAGTACTTCTCTTTTGATTTAGAGAGAAATCTATTTAAATTGTGCATAGAAGCAAGGGATGGGAAAGCAATTTTTGGGTCTACATTTTATTACTTCATAATCTGATTTAAATCTACTATGACTTATTAATATCTGTTACACCCTATATGTGACTGACAATTAGTATAATCTAATTGATGCGACTTCTCAATGATTTAAAAACTTCAGAGATACCACTTACATGATGTGATAGCTCATGCTCTAGAGATTAGTTTGAGTTCTAGTCTGCAAAATAATTTTTTATTATTATCAATATTTTAATTATTATTACAATAAAAGCCAACTATACTCACTTGGAAGAAAAATGAGTCCTTTCTACTAGTGAAGAGAAACTAAATAAGTCAGAAATTAAGCAAAAACATGTGACAATGTTGTATTCATGTTCCTTCTATTTAATTTGAAAGAATACCCCTTTTGTGTTGATACTGAGGTTGTAAGCGTTATAATTAAATGTTTCATTAACATAGGACTAACCCACTATAGTAAATACTACCTTAGTAGATTTTTGCAGGGTTAATCAGTTCTATGGTATTCTTTCTAATTCTATTTATCCTTTTCATACCACTTCTTGTATGCTTTCACTTATTAATCTATTTCAGAGTATTAAGAAAAAGTATCATTTTCTGATTCCATTATCTAATTCTGTCTCAACTACATGGTTTTTTTATTGGCATCAGTACTCTGCCGTGTTTTCCAAAATACATAGTCTAATTAATTCTTGTTGCATCTTACTTTTCGTAAGCAAGGAGCAAAAGGAGAGATACCTAATTCCGCTCTACTCCTTTTTGCTATATCACTGCATAACAGAAAACACATGGAGAAGGGGCATCTGGATCACTGTCATGTTTCTTTGAATCCTTTGGAGACTGACGAAATACTTCCCATTTTTTCATGTTAGAGAACTCTGAGAGAAAGGAAATGAACATGTTCAACAAAATAATAAGACAACACCAAAAAAAAAGAATGGAAATTGCACCTGGAGCATTGGCAAGGCAGTGACTAGATCAAGCTCCATGTGATGAAGCTACAAATGGCCCTTGAAAAGGTCAAACTGAGAGTGGAGCTGCATGACTCAGGATCCACCTCTCCTTCCAGATAAGAAACACTACAGAAATTCAAGACTAAATGAAATAACTGTACTAGTGTCTCAGTCAAATGGGTTTTCAAAGCTCTTCAAAACTCTGGGAGTAATTAAGAGGTGACAATCACTAGATAAGGTAAAAAATGTCTGTTGCAACAGCGAGGTTCTCAAAATTCATTTCCCTCTTAGAAGGTTGTTGCCTAAATAAATTCAGACAACATAATCCAGCAAGATTTTGAGGCATGAATTGCAGTGCTTCTAGAAAATGAAGACCCCAAACTCTAGAAATTGAAAACATAGAGTGAAAGGCACACTTGTTCAGGTTAGGGAGCTGCATTCAGGGCTTGCCCTTAATTTTTCTGAAGAACTCACTAATTGGCACTTAAACACTTTTCGCTACACTCTCTGAAACAGGATGTCACCCTACAAAGTAGCCAGCGTGACAGATCTACAACCTGAGAAGCTGTAAATCAAATATTGTGGGTTTTTCCTAAAGTAAGATTATATTTCCTCAGCATTTCTGTGTTCAAAAATAAAATTTATTTCATGCTGAAATTTAAGATACTGTAAGATCTAAGAAGCAATCTTCAACCTCAGTATGTTCTGTCTAAATACCTCATATTTGCTGTCTCACTAATTAATGTAGTATAGATTATTGAGATTCTTCTTTCACTTAATATATAACACATTTTTATTAATGAGAATCACAGTTACTTATTAAAGAACAGTAGACCACTATTCTAGCTGCAGTTTGCAGTGCAGTGGGTTAAGAAATAAAGCACAGTCTCAATCTCAAATTTCATAGATGATATGCTGTCTCTGTAGAAGTCAATTAGAATTTTGCCATTGATTTCCAATGGTGAGAGTGTTCCACAATACAGGTTTGGACTGTAAAAGAAATCAATACTATTTTAAGACATTTACTGGCTGAATTATTTTTATTTTTAGTTCCCTTGATTCCTTCATGTAGACCAAGAGAAATTCATTCAAAGGATTTTGTGGACTGATAGTTTAATGAATATGATTTAAACATGAGGCAACAGCCTAAATCATATGACATTGCTTTCAGTTTTCAAACTTCCCTTTTATTATCAAGTGGAGTTTAGCATAGCAAAATGAAAAATTGACATACAAGTCAAGGAATAGCAAAACACACATCCCAAATACTTTGTTGATAATTATCTGGTTTTGTGTGAGCACACAATGTACAGATATACTGTACATAAATCTGCCCTCTCCATCCTTTGAAAATGAGCAAAAGTGAGTAATTATGAAAGAATTCTCAAGAAATTGTAGCAGAGAAAGTCAACTTGCAGGCTAAGCAAACCTGTCCAGTTTTTGCCTAGAGTAATTTTCTACAACAAAGTTAATCATCCTTAAAAAAATTAGTTTAAAGGATGCATTGAAATCATGTAGCTGTATCTGTACTTTACTAAGTTGCTATGAAATGGAGCATGCATTTTTACCTTACAGTGTACTAATTTTCAGGTTTACAATGTACTTTTAAAAAGCATAATAATTTAATGCCTATTTTCAATTAAAGGAGATTATTTAGTTCACAATATCTTTGCAGCAAGCAGGTTGTTTAAACTAATACATGGCTTTTGATATGACGATTGCTTCAGCTGCTGTATATTAATATGTATATGTGAGCTATAGTTTTATAAAATTAGAAAGAGGGCATTTTTTAAATTTAAAAATATTCCTTTTATATCTTTTCTTTTAAGTTCTTGAAAAGCAGCTTGGCTATTTTCATGTTTTATGAAGTGGAAATATATTTATCAATATTAAATGCAGTGCAATATACTCTACATGGTGACATACAGAATAGGCATGTGTGCATTGCATGTTAGATAATATTGTTCTTTCATAATTTATCCACATGGTAGACACAATTTTCCTCAGAGAGGGAATATATCCAGCATGTTCACAATACCCATATACTCCAAATATTTGGACCACTCTGAGATGTTAAGGGAGTTACCTCATGAGACAGATCACACGCTCTTGTTTCTCTGCGAAAATTAGGTGGTACCTTAATTAATGCTGAATTGCAGCAGAATTCCATGTGAGCACTTAAAACACTCACAAGGCTACAGAATGAGTTAATTATGATCAGTGTTATTACAGTGAATACCAAATGAATTAATAATGCTGGCACTCTTAAAATGAAGTGTTAGCCAGGACTGCAGCAGAACGCGTAAGGTTAAACATTATGTGATGAAAGGCATTACGTGCTCAGCGGGAAGAAGCAAACTCGGTCTCTGTAGCTCCACACTCTCAAGCACAGTGCCTGCCAGCATCACACACTCTTCGTATTTGAACAAGTAGAACACACATTTTCCTTTAGGAACAAGTGTTCAGCAAAACTAGCCACAGTTTGCATTTCCAGGGGAAGAAAACACACCCAGTACAGAAGCAGCATTTTGTAGCAGCACTCTGAAGATCTCCTTCGCCTATAGACAGAATTTTTCTAGCTATCCATAACATTGAAAGCGTTCACTTCAACGAAGCTGAACACAGGAAGAACACCTGAATCTCCTACAGTATGCTGCTGTCTCGAGTTGTGCTGTCACTTACCAGACACTGTGTACTCTAACTGGAATGAAACTGTGAAATACCATGACCTGACCATACCTAATATATTAGTGCTTCATAATCTTCTGAAGATAACCTTCCTTGAAGTCAACATGAAATTTTTGTTTAGATGTAATATATTGCAACAATTCATATCTACTATACATTTGAAAGGTGTGAAAGCATAAATGGATTTAATCAGACATAATTATTTTTATGCCTAGTGCTCAAAAATATGCAGAAATGAATTTATGGTAATTTGGCAGCCAGTGGGAATTGTGTTTATAAATGTTGAAACAGCTGTTGGCAAATGTAAGTGTTAAAGCAAGGGAAACAGCTTTTAACTTCTACACGTCAGGTTTGCGGTAAAGGAATCCTCGTTCCTTGTGAGAGCTGGGCTCTGATTGACGTACACTTCCAGCGACTTCCCTCAATTCATTCCACACTCACAGGCACAGCAAAGAGATAAGAATTTACCCTCTAAACTTTGACTAGTTCTTCACTGGCTCTGCTACTGTCTATAATTACAAGGATATGTTATACAGTAATTGTCGGGGGGTTACTATAGGAGGAATGGATAACATGAGAACTTACTGTATTTCTCTCTGCTTTAACTTTTAGCATCTTCTCTCTAGCTGGAGGTGCCTGTACTGCCCCACATTTACACATGCTTGAAGGTTTGTTAACGAGAAATGTGCCTACTTGAAGCTGTGTCAGTGCTTAACGCCTGTGTTCTCCGGGGTGGCCATGTAGCATTGTTTACCAATTTGAATTTTAGGGTTTTAAGCAGGATCAGTCTACTTCATAGAAATGTGTGCATGCTACCTTAATGTACGATAGTTCTGTGTGCAGTACTCCTGCCAAGTTCTCATAGTTTGGCTTCTATATGAAAATCTAAATTTCTGAAGTTTTACATGGTATTAAAGACTAATTTTGTTCCTATTCTTTGTTGCTTTATTTCCATGCATTCTAGACAGACAGGCTAAAAATACCTAGTTTGCTCTAATGAAATTCCCATTCAGGTTCTAGTTCTAAATGCAGTTATTTTATTTGAAAATAAGTGAACAACAGAAGTAAAAATGGTCAGTGAAGTCAATAGCACAAGGTAGGCTAGTGTCAGGAAACTAACCTGTTTATGAACTGGAAGAAATGTCCTGTATGAAATAGCAGTGGGGCCTGACCCGTTAACACTTATGATATACAAAGTCATCATTTTTAAACAAACAGAAAGGGTAAAACACATCATTACTGCTTTACTCAGTAAGTACACTTCTGACTCAGAGTATGTTACAACTTTTGCACATAATTTCCAATTTTGAAGCTGTAACTAAGAGCTGACTGTGTACATCACAACCTTAATCCTAGTATCTGACTTTATCAAATGATGGGGTTCTCTTTCATTCCTGTACTCTATGTTATTGCGGAAATCAGTAGCGTTTCCAATAAATTATAGATTGACCAGTACTAAAGGCTCTTTGAAAACCACACTCAGTCATCTCCTACTGAACCCTTCTAAGCTTCTATTAGGCTCCTTTGAAAACCATAGAGTGCCCTCTGTTGATCAAAACATATCCTCCTTTAACATATTAAATCTTTCATACAGAAAATGTTATAGTTTCATCTTTTCCAATATATCACTTAAAAAAACAAGGCTAGTTTTGCAAAAGTGAATGGGTTCACTTAAAGATTGGTGTTAGAATACAGAAGTATAAGAAAACCCCAATCTACAACCAACTGCATTACTAAATATTTACACATAATAGTGATGACTGGAAATATACATACCTGGCAACACTAGCTGGGAACAATTTCTTTCCCTGCATGTGCATAGGTATGCACATATCTGTTCTGGACTGTCCTGGACATTCAAATTTCTATTAATACAATGAAAAAAAAGTAGTATTTGTAAAAACCCAACACAGACACAGATACAGATACTGCATGACACAGTAAACAGTAAGCAACAGAAAATGTGTGGTAAATGGTGATTGCTTAATCCCACCATGTCCTCCCAAAAAGCAAAACAGCTGAGTGCAGCTTTCAGCTCCCATTTTGTCTCCATATGACACAGAAAAATTGATGGCTTGGCTTGCTGGTGACTCTTCGAAAATAAGTTCCAGCAAGCCTTGATAAAACAGTAAATTTTATTGCAATTTCTGAGCAGGAATTCATAGGAGGATGAGAATAGTTCTCTTTTTTTCCCATCATTTTTCCTTTCTCATCTGTTGGCTGAGTGGAAGCATTGTTATTCTTAGGATTGTTTCACATGTTAATTGATTGAAGATGTCAACACTGGAAGTGATTGACTTGCATTAAAACATCTTACAAAATAACATATAAAATAACATCTGATATACTTTATTTAAATGTTGATAAAAGACACACACTTCATGATGAACATTTAGATAAATATTAGTTTATATTTAATCTAACCAATTAATGAAATAGTTCCATTTATGTGTTGTTGTACAGATAGTGATTCATTTGTAAAAGTAATTGTTCTGTGATATTTTGTAATAAAAGAAGACCAATTTCCATTATTTTGTGTCCATTTGAATGTGTAGAAAAAAAGGAAAGAGTTGTTTGATTTCTCTTATTGTATTAGGACTTCTCTTTCAGCTGTGTATTCAGAAATATGGTGGCAACTATAGAAACACATGGACAATTCACCTGTTGAATCAGGTTAAATAACTAGTAAATACAGTAAATTAACCTTTATTTCCTAATATAAAACATAGAGACTTAAGCCAGATGTCTGGGAACTAAAGTGGAAACATAGAGAAACACAGGTCTTCACTGATCTTGGCTCTTTCTTGCATTGTATTTTTCTGCAAATCTGATTTTTTTTCCCTAATCCTAGAAATAAGACATATATTCATGAAATTGAGGTTTTATTAAGTTGGGAATATGGCAACATAATTTTTTAAGCACATTCATCATTAGAATTTTTGCCTAAGATCTTCTTTTTGCCAGGTCCACAGAATAAACTCAGCTGTGAAATGAAATATGTCAAATACATTTTTGTGGAGAGAAAAAAAAGAGTGTCAGACAGAAAACACAACAGTGTTTTGGAAAATTTGCAATACAGTTAACTAAATTTATAAAATAAAATGTAATAGCAGGCAGAAAGAAAAAAAAATAATAAGAGTAACTAGACTAATAGTCCTTGCATTTTTTAAAGGAAATTCTCACAGTCATGAAAAATAATATAGTATAGTACGGCCAAAGTGGAAAGAAATAAAAAGCTTTGCAGTGTGTGCTTTTAAAATAAGCTTCCTTAGGCTTACCCGAACAGTTTCTACAAATTCTCTCAAAAATGATGGAATTAATAAGCGGAAATCTCTTCCCGTGCAGGAGACCCTAATTGCAGAATATTCCCATGACAACACAAAAATCCGTGTCCTGTGCGTTTCCCACCCGTCCCAGGAGCCACACGAGGGCGCTCTGCTTTTGTTTGTAGCGTGCTCTGGAGCTCAGGGAGCTGCCGCCTGGCAAGGAATACTTCTTTTCCCCCCTTTTTCATCCCATTTCAAGGACTGTATCTTTAACCGCTTTATATAACGAGGTGATGAAATGACGAAGCCAGAAATGTTTATTGCGTCATTCCACTTCCACAAAGACTTGCTCAAGTGCTGTCTCCCTATTGCAAGTGCACTCCTCGAGTGCTCACAAACCGTTCGGTTGTGTTGAGTATATGGGATACACCCAAACCCACCACTGATCAGATTTGTTTTATGGACAGATTGAACTCCTGGGCAACATTAAAGAGCAGCAGAACTCGCTCTTCTGAGTCACGTCAGAAGTGGGTGCAGACCTCCTGTAGTACCTGAGAAAAGGGACTACGCCGAAGGAACACGGTGTGGGTGTAAACACATCTCCATGAAATCTGTTTTTCTATCAGGCAGCCAGCAGCTAGTTGTAAGTTGTACTCCTTGTACCTGCCCCTAAAATATCTACTCTATTAGTCATTTTAAATGTGATACACAGAGGCATGAAGAGAGAAATTTTTTTCATTATGTATTTTCTGTTGAAATAAAAAATATTTTCTGCTGTACACAATAAGTAAGGAGCATTAACAAAAATGTACAGGTATACTGTACTATAATCTAGACACAGAAGGCTGCCTTGGTTTTTTTCAGTATCCTAGCCCATATATATATATCTTTAGACCACACAAGATTAATCTTCCAACTAGATTTCCAGGTAAACTTTCCAAGAAGAAAGCTGTCCAGGAAAGGCACAGGATAGCCCTTTTTGTTCCCATGCATCATGCCTTTTTAGAAGCACAGGGTGCTTTTCCTTGAGATCTGCATCACAGCAAGGGGAGGGATGCTGATGCTTTCCAGCTTTATAGACTTGTGACAGTCTATCTCCATCTGGAAGACCTTTCTCTGCACTTCATCATTAACAAACCACAAGCAAGGTTGGTCCCTGTAGCTGGGCCTTTACCAGGCCCATACTGGATATTGGTATAGAGTGACACACAGAAAGATGGATAACATTCACTCTGTAGTTATGGATTATCCTTGGCACATTTTAGAAATTAAACATCTTTCCACATGCAAGTTTTAGTCTTCTTTTCTTCACCCTGACCATAGAAAACATAACAACTGGAGGGATGTTTGATTTCTTTCATTGCAATGCTCATCCCCTGCGCTCTTTGAACAAAGAGGAATTCCCCCTGCTCTACTACCACTTCATGTGTTTGTATAGCTGTGCATTCTTTGATAAAATCATCAGGAAAGGGCACACTCTCAGCAACAGCCACTGCATTGGTGGCAACTGCTGGAAGTATGCTGAATTAGATGGGCCAATCTGTTACTCTCGTAGATAAATCTTTTCTCTTGTTTGAAACTAGAAAACACACAGTAGAAAATTGCTCCTGGCTCTAAGTAATGAAAACACAATATATTCTCTTCATGTTGAATCCATCATAAGGTAAAAGTATATTAAGTCTCAAGTCAAATGACTTCCCAATTAGCCAGCCAGGTTTGTGTCCATGAAAAATGCAAATTACAGATGAGTGATGAGATCTTGTATGTGTTACTATTTTGCAGTCTCAGACTTTTTAGCTGGAACAGTAGTAATAAATAATGTTTCTGAGTGCTCATGCTGTGAAATTGCTTGCTGTTGTGAATACATCTCTTCACTAGCTGCAGGTGCAGCAGTGAAAGTACAGGCACTGTTAATCACCCTCAAAGTGATGAAAGGGGAAAAAAGGAAAGATCCTTCCTGGTAATGTCTTTCATGTAAATCCAATGAATCTAGATAATATGTTATCTTCAGGAACTCAGCAGTGCACCTGGTTAGAGGATGGATTTGTCAGATATTCTTTCCTCTGCTCTAATCCTTTCACTCTCCTCCTACCTCTTAGAAAGGTCCTTATTTCATACAGGAAAGAGCTCTGACCATTTGTACAGTGAGCAGGCAAAGATGTTATCATGTAGCTACCTATGAAGGGACCAGCCCTGCAGGTTCTAAACAGCCCTTCCCTGCAGGCAGATGGTGGTGGTGGTGGTCACTACATGGCTCAGCAGTAACTCCTTTCCTCAAGGGTGCTGAAATGGCAGCCTTGAAATGTAAGGCAGTTTACTCTCCCCTCCAGAGTGAGGATATCACACAGAAGTTAGAGTCAATATCATTTATGATGAAGGTATTTCTTGTGCGGCATGTAAAACATTGCAACTAGAACTCATGTATTACAGAGAACAGTTTTACATTAAAAATTTCCATCTTTAATCCCTTCTGATAATGATCTGTGGCTGAAGCTCCAGTTAATTTTATGCCATTGTCTAGCCCATGCCCCCCCTACCTTGTGCCGGCTCTTAAAGGTGTCAAAAGTAGTGTTGCCTTATGTCAGAATAATGGGGGCAAAGATGTTTGGCAGAACAAGTCTAGCATTTTTGTGAAGGGACAATGCAACTTATAAAACATCTTAGAGTGGCAACCTGAACATTTCCCTCTGTATTTTCCAGTTTTGCAAGGAAAATTTGTGTATCCTTTCCACAACTGAGGAAACTGCTTGAAAAACACGGGACAGTTGGTAAAATGCACAATTAAGTTGAAACAGATGTTGCTGCTTCTGGGTTTCATGTGTTCTACTTGGTAGCTTTTATCCATAGTTTCCCTAGCTGTAATACAGGAGACAATATTATGAGCTTAACACATTGGTCTGATGAGTTTTATTTCACTCAGCCTTGCAAAGCGCTTTGAGAACCTAGCTAATGACAGCAAAATACAGGAGAGGCTTTTTGTCCTCCCTTTTTCTTTTTTTATTGTGCCTGGAAATCATAATGTTATAAAAAAAATTACATTCATGTTTCCTTTGAAAATAAAGAAAGGGATGGAATATTTTGCAATTGAGATCGTTTCCATTTGTGAAATTGACCAGAAATCAATCCTCACACACAGAAAAACAAAAATCATGTGATGTATCTATGACACTTACACAAAGAAAAATAATTTAATTTATCTTGCACACAGATATTGTTCTTCATTTGAAACACTTCTGTCAGCTGTATGTGATAACATCTCATGTCTGTGCATATTGTGATTAAAAAAAACCAGACTAGAACATCTACATTTCTATTACTTCAAGATCTGATTTTCTTAGCTTTTCCATTAAAAACGAACAGGTCTGGCTTAGTTGAAGGATTACATAGCTCCATCAAAACACTTGTTGCTGCAGTAGCAGATGTTCTGCTGTGCACTGCCTGCTCTTTTTTTTCTCAGTCAATACTATCTTACTTTTCAAGTAGCACCAAGACAGTGCTGCCCAGATTATGTGATAGACCTATACTTGAGGTGCATTGTTTTGGCAAAAATTGCAGAACTGAAATATTGACATCCCTTTTGGACATTTATAAACACCTAGAGAATTCCTGAAATTTTGAATAGACACTAAATATTAGAAGTATATTAAAATAGAAGTAGGATTGACAAGAAATATTTGTAAGGAAGCATGGAGCTGCTAACAGGTTGCTGTTATCTCCAAAAGAAGAAATGTTAAATCTTACATAAACTTATGAAATTTGGTTGTTGATAATTCAGTTTAAAAGAAATCCAAGCTTGCTGAATTAGGAAATATAAAATTGAAGCAGCCAAGCATCTTGGGGTCTGCTCTACTGTGGCTTTTAGAGGAGGGTTTTCATAGCCTGGAAAATATCTTCTGCTGCTATTTCTGCCAGGTCACATCTATATTGTTATATTAAGATTACACTTCATGAAAAACAGTTTCTTGACAACATCTGGTCTACTTTCAAAGGTGTTTTTTCAGAACGGGAGGTATGCGGCCAGTAACATGCAGTAAAACACTAAGCTACTGAGGAAAGCAAACTTAGAAAGGTGCTAAAAGCTGTTTTCTTTTAGAGGTATTTCTTTGGCAGATTTTAAAAACATCTGAGGAAAGTAAGAGGTATGAGTGATTTGTTTCAACAAAAATGTTTCCTCACTTACAGAAACTCTTTGGGAGAAAGAGGAATAGGACAGGAAATCTGCAGATATTGTCAAAATTCTCTTCTAAAGATGTGACGAAATGAAAAGGAAGTAGGGATGTCTTCTGTCAGATGACTTTTTTTAACATTAATTATAAGTTTCACCACCATGTCAGGAGGTTTAGCTCATTACCTACATTTCAAAGGTAGCAAAAGTCTTTGGAAGACATGTAAAAGACAGGGTTTTGCCAGTTTTATAAGGAAGATGTGGAGGCTGAAAAGATGTGTGTTGCAGATGTGACTGCGCTCCTTTTGATACATAAATCAAAGATAAGTCTTTTACTCAGATCTTTCAGCATTTCTCTTCTTTGCTTGCAAGTAAGGAAATATTGGTGGAAGAGTGAGCAGGGGAAGGAAGAATATGAGTAATGGCTAGTAACGATCAGCCAAACTCCCTCTTTTCTCACAGGCTGTGTATAGGGCACTTGGGTGTATCATTAGAGGAAAAGCAAAGCCATGCAAAGGGTTGTCTTCAGTGAAAGGAGGACAACCTTAACTTTCCACCGCCATGTACGTAGCTGTATAAGCAGAGAATCATGGTGGGAAACAGCTGACAGTAGGATTTATACTTCTTCAGATGGCTGCCTTCTGGATCTCACCTACTGCCTCACTACCACTGCTGAGAAAGTCTCAGTCAACATCTGAATAAATTTTATTTTTTAAAATTAATTTAATTCATCTTGTTTAAGACCTGTCTACATGCCGAGGTTAAGAAGAAATATGCAGGGCTTGGTTTTTCAACTGGAATATATAGTCTGCTTATAACAACTCTCATTTGTCTTTGATATTATTTTTTTCACAGCATTAAAAATATATTTTTTGGAACTAGGTCATGCTGAACTTTGAAATATCAGTGAGGCTATATCAAAATTTTATCAAATGCAAGACACAAACACTCACTGATCACTCTCTAAACTGACCAAAAATCAGATGACTGTGGTGAAGTAGTGTCAAATCAAAATGAATATAGCCTGTTGTTCTGCTCCACACAGGGATACGATTGTAGGATGTTACATTTAGAATCTGCATGCTGTGAATGAAGTCCCATAGTCAGTCTCATTATTTAAAGGTTATCTGAAGGTTGTGAGTGGCAGCTGGATGAGATGATCACTGAAGGTCCCTCCCAATTGAAACATTCTATTCTATTCTATTCTATTCTATTCTATTCTATTCTATTCTATTCTATTCTATTCTATTCTATTCATCTCAGTAGATTAATCAGAACATACATCACACAACATACTCCTCTCTATCTCTAGATCACTCATTTCTAAGACAGAGATCTTCTTTGGAATCACTGTTAACTCTTCAAATATATAAAACCATGAAAAAGCATTACATTTCCAGAAATTGATGATGAAAATTCAGGTGTACAGTAGAACCAATAACTAAATGAACTGAAGTTATTAATAAGGAAATTTCATTTCACTGAAATACCTGTCAACATTTTCTACATTATTTAAAACATATATTCAGTACCTTTTATGAAAAGTTAAGCATGATGGATTCTTATGTCTTCTAAGTTCTTGCTTTCTGGAGAGAAATAGATTCAAAATACCTGGAGGTGAGAAATACACAGGAAGAAAACCAACCCTGATAAAACCTGACACAAAGCAAAATTTGCCATCCAGATGCTGAAGAAGAAGATACATCCTTTCATGTCCTGAAAATTGAAACATTAACCCATTAGCCACTTACTGGAAATACAAAGAGGTCTCAAGTGGTGCCAGAGGTTTAAACTGGGTATTGGGAAAAAATTCTTCACTGAAGGGGTTGCTAAGCACTAGAACAGGCTGTCCAGGGAAGTGGTGGGATCATCGTCCCTGGAGGTTTTTAAGAGACACGTAGATGCGAATATGGTCTAGCAGTGGACTTGTCAGTGCTGGGTTAAGAGTTGGACTCCACAGTCTTAGAGGTCTTTTACAATCTTAACAATTCTATGATTCTAGGAAAAGTCAAAAAAATTTCAACTTTTTCCCTTACAGAATTATTTTTTGGTAGACAGTGATATCAGATACTGTATGTACATGAACACTTATTTCAATTATCATATATCTAACATGGTAATTCTTATTCCTAATTTTCATATTTTTGTCTCTTTATATAGTAAGGGATGACAACATTTTAATATGGCTTGAACCAACTGTGCTTGAATGAAAATTAGGTTTCATTTTAAAATGACCCAAAACAGAACCTGAGATAGTTAAGTGAAGGTATGTATATGCAAGAGGACAGGAGAAAAAGTTCAGTACAATGTAGCATATTGTTCTCTGATTTACCAAACCAAGCATCATGTACTTGAGAAGCCCCTTTTCAATGTGTCCTTCAGGATTTCAATATTAGTACATTCTCTTTTTTAATTTTCTGTAGGTAGAAAGAGGACAATGACATTATTACTGCTTTCTCTGTCAGATTTTCAGCTTTGCATAAACGAGTCATTAAATCAATCCAGTATAATATTCCCTCTGTTCCCCTGGGAGAGAGGCTGTGGCTGTCCAAAGCCAGTTGGTGTCTCAACAAAGGTGCAGGTCCTTGTTCTCACCCAGGGCTGTTGCCAATCCCACTCTTTGGACAGTTTAGAAACTTTTGACACCAAATGCATGTTGCTGTCAGCTACTCAGTGGCAGTCAAGCAGGACTCCAGGCAGATTTCAGGTATGAGATTTCCTAAGCTTGGCTGTGCCACAGCCGGCACACCGCTCCCATGCTCAGCCCCAGCAAGGCACACTGGGGGCTGGCCGCTCTGCTGGACCAGAGACGGCCCAAACAGCTCAACACGGAGATGAAGGCATGTTCCTTGAACTCAGTCCTGCGAGCACACGCACAGAGTCACTGCTATCCCGTAATAGACCTGGCACCACAATGCACAGGTACCAAGCAGCTGCTATGTGAGGGCTGGGCAACTGCCTGACTTTCATCTTACCATTGGTCCTGTTGGGTCGGAGCTGCCATGAGCAGTCTCATCACCCCTACCTGGAATAGCCTAACCTACATGGATCCCATAGAGATGGTAAATCTTTGAGATTTCATTTAGAATATGCCTACAGACAGTACCAAAAAAGTAATTTTAATTTTCAATTTAACAACTCCATAAGCTCTTATTTTCTATATTTTTTTATATCATCACTTGTTATGAATGACTATTTAGCAAAAGACTACTCCACCTTTTTAGTCTTCTGCACCTTTCTCCTCATTCTGGCTACTGTGTGCATCACATAGTAATCATTAAGATACAGAAGAAAAAGCCTGTGAGAGGGGCTGTTGACATAAAACTCCAGGCCCCTGCTGTCAACTACAAAACGAATGACCTGAGAGACAAACAGAGCTGTCACATACATAGCTACACTTCCCCATTAGTAAAGATTTTCCAGGAGCACAAATGTAGATTATCTTTAAGCTACTTCTACAATAATACCTGAAAGTGACTTTCAGCCAGATCTTCCAGTAAATCCGAAAGGGATCCCAACGATCAGTTTCAGGCCAGGGGTAGACTAAATACAAAGAATTCCAGGGGACTCAAATGATATTTTACAATTTTTAAATCTACTATAGCTTTATTTGTAGAGTCAAAGATTTGAATTGCAATCTGTACAAGACATAAAATACTTAATACATGCTCTGTTCTTTATTTTTTTTAAGGCAGCTCATAAATTTATTGCAGTCTTACGGCATACTATTCAGATTGATTTATGGGGCACAGCTCAGATTTCTTATAGCTGAATTACCAAGTACAAATCAGGTACACCATCCCATTAAAAATGAATTTACTATGGGAACTGCACATTGAAAGTTAAATAATGGCTTGATTTTCAAGCTGAAACTGAAATATTTGCTTTTCTGCCAACTAATCCAAAACAGTCTATGAAAAATTACATTACCTTTGCTTTCAAAATGTTGTTTATTTTCACTGAAGGTCATAGTCTTTGGGGGAAAATTTCAGAATAATAAGCATTACTTTACATACTCTGACCTGTAGTGGCATCACTGTCACACCTTTGTACTGAAGGGTATGTTTATCTTGGCAAAAGAACTTAGCTATGCTGTAGGGTATTTTTACAGATATGTTTATTTTATTTTAAGGGAAATTTTGCATACACACACATGAATAGTTGCAATTCATACGAACTGCAAAGTCATAAATGAGTTCCAGAAAAATAAAATCTATAAGAAAAAAAGAAAAAAAGAAGAAAAAAAAAAAAGAAGAAGAAGAAGAAAAAAAAAACAATAAAAAAGAAAAAAAGAAAAAAGAAAAAAAAAAAGAAAATAGAAAAAAAGAGAGAGAGAGTAAAGGTAAATAATTTTCTGTCCTTGCCATTTGTAGTTTTATTTATTTGGGGGATCATTTGAACTTGTAAACAAATTATGGCAATAACTGAGCATTTGAACTGCTGTCCATGCTGCTAGGTGAGGTGAGCAGTTTGCTCAGGTCAGCTGGGTTAAATCTTGCCCAACATAATTATTCATAATGGAGTCTCTGTGAGCTGAAAAGGTGTTCCCAGTCTCCATCTAGAACCTTACTTTGTTCATGGCCATGAAGGCTTGGGAGAGCAGAGGAATTAATTAAGAGATTATACTTAAACACACAGATAGTACATGTTTAATTTTGGGTTTCCCTGGTAGACTGCCTTATCTATCCCATTTCTTAAGCACAGAGGTTCATTTATCCGCATGTGACCCTCAGCCCCCTCCCCTATCCTCCTCCCCACACCACTGTCAAGCACACAGTGCCCATTGGCAGCACACAAAGTGGAGCAGGTGCTGACTGAATGCAAAAGAAGAAGTTTTCTTCCCAGCTGGGCACAATAGGGCTGAACTAAAACAGTGCAGCACCCATAACTAGGCGAGTGGCATCGTTACTCTTGCTGTGTACTGCTGGCCTTTGAAGGAAGTGCTTGTGTGTCACAGAAGTACTGGTTTGAACCCACTTTTTCCCTCTCTGGCATACATCCATGCAAGATTTAAGTAAACTACCTGGTCCAAGATTATGCTTCGTGCAGAGAGTAATCAGCAGGTTATATGCAGAAAGAACAATTAATTTATGTGGAGTTTGCCTCATTTGTAAGAATCATAGTGAAAAAATGCAGAATCAGCATTGCCTGATCAAGACATGGCTCCTTCATCCAGGTTTTCCTCACTGTTAATGTGGAGTGGTCCCCTTCAGCTGTGCATTTGGAAAGCATTCTGGATTATCCCATGTCTGTGGCAAATGCTCTGCAGTTCCTTAGCCAGGCACTGTATTGCCAGAAAGGAATTCACTCCAAAATTCCTAATGTTGGGCATGGAATATAATTTGTGTTAGGCAACCTACATATTTTGTTGAAAGGAGACCATGAGAACAAGGGCCAAAAGCTGAGAGATTTTTGTGATAAAAGACAAGGACCAAAGCAGCTACTAGAAAATGAACTGCATAAAGAAACACATCTGTATTTATCTACAAATTTTACAGTGTACAGAAGAACACTTATAAAATATGCAAGTGTGATGTGCGTGCAGAGTTCTGAGTGCTTCTAACACATTGATTTATTATAGCACCTGACAATAGTTTCCCAGTAATGGATTCTGACTGTTAGTGATGATTTTAGAATTCAATTGGAACAAAACCAGGATTTCTTCTCTTTATTTTCTTATGCGTTACACGCTGTGTTAGAAGTGGTCAGTTGTGCTGTGGTATACCATGACTAGCCAGTGGCACAGCATGCTCTATACAAAGAATGCACAGACCAAAGTTATTTCATACTCCTCAGCTTTCCAGCTGTGTTCACAAATCTTAGATTTATGCACAGATTTTTTTAGAGATACTAATTGCTTGATTTTTATTTCCTGAGCAATTAATGCCATGAAGTAAACACACAGAAAAAAAAAGCTTTACACAACACATTTATAAGCAATGACAGTTTAGGTAACTTTAAAAACATTGCCCCACATTTTCTCTAGTTAAAAAACAATTCACACAGACAGAAATTGCAAAGGAGTCTTTCATAATGCTTAACAATAGGCATCTGAATCATTTACTTGGTGAACATGGTGCAGTTCTAAGGAAATTTGGGGCTCTCAGACTCAGGTGTACTGAAGAGACGGTCAGTCATCAGCCGCAAGCAAGTGATGTCAGATAATCAGAGACAAAGCACAGGAACCAATTGCCATGCAAACAGAGGGTTAGTTCTATTTTCTCAACTTCTATCTCCAAGTCTTGCACAAACACTGAGGAGGAAATCTTGGAGTCATAGACTCATTAAGGTTGGAAAAGACCTTTAAAATCGTTAAGTCCAGCCATTAACCCAGCATTGCTAAACCTGGCACTAAATTATGCCCCTAAGGACCTCATATACATCTTTTTTAAATACATTCAGGGACAGTCACTTCACCACTTCCCTGGGCAGCAGAAGAGGAGATGGGGCACAGCATACTGGACACAGAATTTTTATTCAGAAAATGAGAAAAGATACCGTCTTTGAGAACTAACACGGCACACAACCAAATTGCAAAAGAAAGAGAGCATTTCATCCACTCACTTTCTTTCCTGGTATCATTTTGGTAGCTATTTCCTTAAGTAGGGTAGGACCAACTCTTTTTTTGCAGGTTTCAGCTAATTTTCAGAGCAGAAGCCAATGATTTCTCCACAACTCAATTTTATATCCACAGTCACCAGCCACTTGAGAAAGAGCTCATCTGGCTTGGGATATGCCAAGTATCAGTCCTTCTACTTATATTATTTTGTTGAATAAAGAAGAAATACAGTGACAGTCTCCCATATGGTGTGCAGGGGCGAACATTAGTACATTACGCCCAAATCTCTGCTCACTTCCTCAATCAGAAGGCGAGGGTGACCTTCTTTTCTTTGTTCAATTGTCCAATTGTAGTTTGAACTCCCATTTCACATATTTGCAGAGCACATCCACTGCTTTGTCTGTTCTCATTTGCTTCAGTCTCTTTGGCTAGTTTTCCTTATGTGCAATTGATATCTCATAAAGCATTTTTTGTGGGGAGAGAACCTGTTCCCAAGTGCTAATGTACAACTGATTAGAAATGAGCCATATGCTCCCCTAAATTACTAATTCTGCTTACTAATGAGAAAAGCAGAAACAGTGTTGAGGACTCTGGGTGAAAGCCTCTTACTTTCTGCTGCCCTCTATTTAGAAATCGGAGCAATGATCTTGTTCCATGATCCCCACCCAGCTGGCAGTGTGGTACGAGCCTTCTGTCCAAGACCCTGGAGAGTGCCTTCCCCACCCTGCAGGACTGCCCGCTGCTCCGTGTGTTTGGGGAAAGAGATTTCAAGAAAATACATCTTCTCAGAGGAGGGGAAAAGTGTATGGGTTCGGCTACCCATCCTGTTAAGCAGGAGACAAGGCAGATATGTGTGCTGGTGATTTATGTGAGACATTTCCCTCAAAGAATGTTTTCTTTGTTCACTATACATTCCACACTTCCTGCCTGTTCTTTGCCTGCAATGGGAAAATAGTTTGTTTAAGGAGACTTTTTATAGACAGTCCTTTAATTTTTTTTAAAGTTGTATCCTGAAATAGGAATTTTTATTCTTTGATAGCATAGAAATGTCTCTGAGGCCTTGTTTCCTTCCTCCCACTGAGAACTGCATAGAGACACTTTACCTGTAATTTACCCTTGTCTGCACTGTTTACATCCCTGAGCCATGGTCACACAACTTGTTTGTGACAACAATAGCAACTGCACACATGGGCAGAGTTTTACAGAAAGTACGATGTGTTTTTACCTGGCAGCTACACTGGAGAACGCTCCTCTCCAAGGATTGTTTGCAACACTCCACAGATCACAGTGGGAAAACTTTCAAGTAGCAGTGAGTATAATTGTCTCTGAAGATGGACTGTAGAGTCTGTTCTGGTTTTGGAGTTTCTTTCCCCAGACAATTTTCCTGATACTGATTTTACTAAAAATCTCATCATTGGAATGACTTGATAGAATCCTAAAAAAATGTCAGTGAGTGGATGTTAGCATACATGTTTGGAAATGTGTATTCAGTTTTAAATTGAATAGTATAAATCAGATCATTTTTCATCTCATAGTTTCATTGTGATGATCAGCTGGGAGAACTGAAGTGTCTCCTGCTTTGTAATGACTTAGGAGAATAAACTATGCAGAGACAAGAATGCACAATGGGATTCCTTTTAATACTTAATCAGAAAACAAACCCACACTATTCCTTATAAAAGGTGTTATTCCCCACCAACACAAAGCATGGAAATTGCTTTAGGCATTCTCATAAAAGCAATTTCAGTTATAAAAAGAAACACAAGGTAAGGAGGAAATGTTCAAGAGCTGATGTTTTCTCTTATTTAACTGACAGGTTTCTTGAATACTTGGCTGGCTTTTTATTTCATATCTGTCAGACAATTTATATTCCAGCAGGTAAGATTCCTGAGGAAAAAGAACTCTGAGCAGAATATATTTGTTTACTAATTAGGTGCCAAATGGCTGACTACTTATTCTTGCACATGAATAACATACACCAATACAGTGCACATGAAAACACACATATTATACATATCAATAAGCATGAGGGTGGAGGATCAGATGATCACTTTACATCAGTTCCAACATTCCTTTTTGGTGACTCTGTCTGTGAGAGCGCACACACCCATGCATAAAACTTGCTTGTCAATGAAGGATAGGACATGACAGGCATTTAGTTACAGGTTATTAGTGATTTGAAAGAGTAGGTGTAAAATGGAGCTCTAAGAACAGCTGCAGAAAAGATTTTTTATTTTTGTAGAGAAAAAAGAGAACACTTCATAATACTAGAAAACAACAGATTTGAAAAAGTTCCAAAAGAATATCTGAAATTCCAGATCCTTTTCTAAGACCTTGAGCAAAAACCTCTTTGTGGTTGCTGGCATTAAAGAAAAGCTATACAGCTTGAGTAAACGTAATGCTTCTATTCAAGAAGGTCTCAAAGGAATGAAGCCAACTAAAAGATTAGATGGAATCTGAGTTTTAGACCAGAGATTCATTTGTAACAGGATTCCCTTTAATAGCAAATGCTATTTAATATTATTGATGTGGGCGTTACGGTCCCCAGAAGCATGTCATCTCCTTGAAGAGCTCTAGAATTCCTTTGGTAAGATGACTGTACAGAAGTCCCCTTCCCTTTTGATAACTGACCCAGAGGGCATTTACTGAGTTCAAAGAGAAGGCATAATTTTTTCCCTTGTAGAGGCAATCTATATAGAAGAGAGAGCTCAAAGAATCACACTTTTTTCCCCCCCCTATTATAGACACTTTATTTAATATGTATATCCATGAATAATGTTTCTTTTTCTAAACTGTTGACTCATCCTTACTTAGGTGCATATTATCATACAGCATGCTGAGCAAGTGATGGCATAACCTTATATGTTATATAGGTTTATCCCAAATAATATTTTTTTTCAAGTCAACTGCCCAAGAAAACAAACTTAATTACATATTAAAAGATGCAGAAGATATTGGTGCTGACTTGCAGGAGTAAAAATAACTGTACAAGTTAATAAAACAGTACATAGAACTCAGTAGATCCATTTTGCGTGATTCTGTGACTTTAGACCCAAGAAAAACACAGGACTAAACCCTTGAAAAATCAGAATTAAACTGTGAATTTTCTTTTCTTTTTCTTGATCCCTGAATATTGATTAAGCCTGTGACATGTTCAGATGTCCTGCTTTCCACAGGCATAAAGTTGATTTTCTTCCTAATAGCTGGTACAGCTGTGTTTTGAATTTAGCATGAGAATAATGTTGATAATACACTGTTGTTTAGCTGTTTCTCAGCAGTGCCCATATTTTTCAAGGACTGTTCAGTTTCCAATGCTCTGCCTGAGAGGAGGTGCAAAAGAAGCTGGGAGGGAACATAGCCAGAACAGCTGAACCAAACTGGCCGAAGGGATATTCCACACCATGCCCACGATATAAACTAGGGGAAGCTGGGATGGAGGGTCTAATGGATGCTTAGGACTGATTTGGGCATCAGTCAGCAAGTGGTGAACAGTTGTATTGTGCATCACTTATCTTCGTTGGATTTTATTTCTGTCTCTATTTTTGTTGTCTTCTTTTTTGATTATAATAATTATTAATATTATATTTTACTTTATTTCAAATATTACACTGTTTATTTATTTTATTCCAATTTTTAAAATAATTTAAAATTTATTAAAAATATATTGTGATGATTTCTTTTTAAAGGGAAATCTAAACTTTATCCCTTCATTAGAATCCCCCTAAATATAAAGTTTTTACAGCAAAATTAACATTGTGTGGCAAGAACTGCAGCATGTGAAAATCCATTTATTTTTTCTTAATACTGCCCTGTGGCACATTCATCACTGGGCAAACAGGATTTGAATGAAATTAATTATATTTAAAGATACAAAATCTTTACTTACAATTCAAGAGCAGTACTCAATTTCAAGTTACTAATCTTATATTTCAAGTTTTTATGTTGAAATTTTTGTAGACTTTATTCTAGATTTATGCCAGAGATTAATTGCAAAAAGACAGCAAAACTAATTTTCAGTTACTTATTAATATATCTTGTTTCTTATCCTCATCATAAATACTATATTCAACATATGTAACTCATGAAGGTACACAGCCAGTAAATTTTCGTGTGGCGAAGTGCATTAAAACTCTTTCTGTACACCTTTCTTTTACAGGCAAATTAATAAATAAATTTTACTACTAGACTGTTAAATAGTGCCACAAGGCCTACAGCCACTTCAGGAATGAAGACATTATTTCAAAAGGTCATATTTGTAGTTTTGCTAAATACTACAGATTATATGAACATTATGTTACAACTCACCATTCATCTACTTTAAGAGGGACAATTCTCAACTGAGTGACCTCAACTGACACTGTGGTTGTGTCAGATTTAATGGGAATTGGTGCTTTTCATCACCATCCTGGGGTAAGATTTGAAGGGAACAAAACACAAATCACTGCATTTCACTATAAACTCTGTAACCTGGGTGAGTTTTGAATCAGATCCCACATAATTTAAGGCAGAAAAATCTTTCAATTACCTTTGAAAAGTAGGTTCTAAACAAATAACCAAGCAAAAAGGCTACAGTAGTCTCAGTTGCTAAAAGGAGTCTGATGCCCAGTTCGTGATCTGTCCTTAAGCACCTTCTGACATGGATCAGCATGTTTCTAATTTAGAATTTCCTGGAGTAAAATAATCACCTTCTGGAGGTGTTAAATTAGTCTGTACAGGTCCATAGCTGCACTTTCCCGTGTGCATACAGAGACATCTGGTACCAGCGTGTTAGAGACCAGACAGCTATACAGTTAACACAGCTACTTATCACCTGTCTATCCATAGGTGGAGACATAGATCTTCCAGGGATCTCTATGACTTTGGTGCTGTAACTTTTTTGTAAAGCAGAGGTAACACATACATTCAGTAAAGCTCATCTTCTCCTCCGCTGCTCCTTTCCCTGTAGCAGTGACAGGTCAGGTAAAATGGGTAGCATTGACCAATTCCCTGCTTCTTCACAGAATTCACTGCACAGGCTGCTAAGCAAAGTGACAATGCTCAGACATGTCTATCACTATCCTAGTCCTGTTTCCCATCCACTCCATGAATTTTCTAGAAAAGAAAAAGTTAACAGATTTTTATCATATGCCTTTCATACCTTCATCTTTACAAGCCTTTCTATGGTTTTCCCAGCCTTAATTCATGCTCCTACCCCTTTCCTGCTGCTCCACACGGTCATGGGTTCACAGGTCACCCTGATATCAGCAGACTATTTTTTCAGTAAGATGATGATATTTACATTGATATTGGAAGCAAATATTTTAATAACGAATTAAGTAATAAGAATAAAGATAAAGATGCATGGTGACCACCCAGAATAATTCAATTGACTAAACTGAAGCTAATGCATGTGGGCTGTTAATCAGTGATATGACCTCTAAGACTATGAGCCTGAAGGAAGCCAGCTCATTCATTTGCCTTCAGATCTTGATAATGACTGATAGGTTGCAGAAAAAGCAGAGTTTGGGATTCAATGAAGAAACCAATAGTTTATATATGCTTTCTACAGCCTGGAATGCTTAATTCAATATCCATGTACTAACATCCCTCTATTACCAATCCTTCTTCACGCACAGTTGAACTGCTTCATGATCTTATTACATTAATTCTGACTAACTGGTTATTTTGCTTAACACAGTGTCTGAAAAGGCCAATCACCAAAATTTGAGAAGGTAAATAGTTTAAAAGTATTCACACCCTCACCACAGATCCAATAATAATTGCACATACTTGTAGCTCCTAAACTAGAATAGCAATTGAAACACACAGAACTAGAGAATAAGCAACTGTGACAATTGAGGAATTTTTTCTATGATAGGTAAGAAGTATCCTTCTGCTATTTGTGCTGGAATGGTGGTATGCTGTGACTACCTTGGTGGGATGTCTGTTGATGGGCATGTGTCAGAGCAAGCATAATCTATTTCTAGAGTAGGGGTTAGGAGTAAATAGGCCATAAATTACAGTTACTGCTCATTCTCTTCTACCAAGTCACTGCTGCAGATGTGCTAGAAAAGGATATCTAGACACTGCAATATCATCTTTTTGCAGAACTGCCTTCCTTTCCATTTGCCTCTCCAGACTGACTCACTTTCCTCTCTTAGTGTCTGTACACAGAAGAAATTTTCACTCTAGTTTTGGCTGCTCTCCATGTTTGCAATTTTTTGCCAGAAGCTATTTTTGCCAGAAGTCACGTGTATGTGGGGTTCTGTCACAAAACCAACCTATTTAAAACCACTAGTACCAATAATAAACACTAAAATTAAAATGAGGAGGAGGACTGGATCTAAAAATGTGGTCTATTTTAGGTAATGGATCAATTTTTCTCTTTTGAAACAAATTATCTTCCAAATGAGATTCCATTTGTCAGCAAAAGAACGTAACAGAACATTGCAAGATTATTTTACAGCAAAGCAAAGGATACACATGTGAGTTTTGGTGATTACCTTTCCCCAATTTTACAGTCAAATGTAGACTCTTTGATCCAGGCTACTAGAAGACAGTAACTCTTTGAAGAAGATATTATAAATTTATAAAGTATCTCAGAGGTCTGACGCGAAATAACAGATAACATTTATGCAGCAACTTTAAAACAAATAAGCTTTCATTTTCTTACAAGCTTCCTATAGAAATTAACCCCATTGCTACTAAATTTTTAAAGCACATTTGAGTAGCTTGCGTAAGTTAAATCAATCAGTCACAACCATATAGTTAACCTCCTTGTATATATATCTTTTCACAGGTTTGTTAAATGAAATATTTAGGATAAATATTTATCACACAGTAACTACTAGCAAAAAAAGGCCTAAGTATGTAACCTTTTATATAGAGTTGTGCTGTGCTAAGGTTAGCACAGACACAAGGTTATCGTGAACCATCATCTTTATAATTAATTTTAGCCAAGTTTGCTCTATGAGGATGAAAATAGTGATGGTAACTGTTAAAAGAAAAAACATTATTTCTCTAACCTGAATAAATGCAAAATTTTTTTGCATAGAAGGGTAAAAATTGAGATAAAACCTAGTGAAATTTATGCAGAGGTGTCTGTGGCGGACTGTCAAGTATAACACATCATGCAAACTGAGACACTTCATAATTTTAATAATTTTAAAATAAAATTCTTGCAATGTTTATGCTGCTAACACATGAGAAATACAGCAAATGACAAGATTGTTTCTGCAGAAGCAACAAATATTTGCAGTATTGTTATCCATTATCTTTCATATATACATCACCTGTTTGTGACATATAGTTTTCCAGGTTACACCCATGTTGAAATAATACATTTATGAAGACCAAATGTTTTGTGTTTTGCCATGAGCTCTTTAGCTCCTTTTTCAGCTGAAACAATATTGTTGCAAAATTTGATTGGAAAGGAGTTGTTTTCATCTGTGGTGTCATGATGCCTGTGACCATGGAAATTCCAAAGAGTTTCTGATATTCTATGGTACCAAATGGTTAAAGAAGAATAATATATTGTTTAACCTGTCTTCAATATCTTTTCCTCATCTGCCTGGAATTTCCTGCAGAAAACATCTGTTTTCCCTCTGAAATCGATGGAAATATTAGGACACATCCTTCCAAGGGGATGTTGTCCTGGTTCTAGGTACTTAAAGTGACAGGTTTAGGTTTCTTTTCAAAGAAACACAGAATCACGTAATGGGAAAGGTTGGAAGGGTCATCCTAGAGCACACTGCACAGAACTGCATCCAGTGAGGAAGACTCTACAACCTCTCTGGTCAATCTCTTCCAGTGCTCAGTCACTGCACAGTAAAGAAGTTCTTCTCATGTTCAGGTGGAATTTCCTCTGCAGCAGTTTCTGCCCATTGCCTCTTGTCCTGTTGCTGGGCACGACTGAGAACAGCCTGGCTCCATCCTCTTGGCACCCTCCCTTCACATTCTGATAGATATTTGTGAGGTTCCTCTCAGTCATCTCTTCTCAAGGCTGAACAGGCCCTATTCCCTCAGCCCTTCCTCATAAGAGTGATGCTCCAGCCCCTTAATGATCTTTGTTGCCCTCCACCGGACCTGCTCCAGGAGTTCCATGTCTCTCTTGTACTGAGGAGCCCAGAATTGGACACAGCACTCCAGATGCAGCCTTGCCAGGGCTGAGAAGATGGGCAGGATCACCTGCTGACAATGCCCTTCCTAATGGACCCCAGTACTCCTTTGGCCCTCTGGGCCACAAGGACACACTACTGTCCTTACAGTGGTAACAAACACAGAGCTGTAGCTGAGGAAAGGCTGGCTAGACCACCTTGCTGGGGAAGAGCTGGAGAGCCCAAGGGCAGACTGTTTACTAAGAGTCCTGTGGTGCATTTGCATCAATGGGAGTTTTGCAGGGCCACATCACTACATGCCTCATTCTCTCCTGACCACTTCCTGGTCTTGCAGCTTCTGCCACCTCCATCTCCTCACTCAAGACTACAATTACAACAAGTGACTATGGCTTCTGATGCTGCTTTACATTTAGCCTGACCAGTATAGGCAGGTTACAAAAGGAAGCTACAAGAAAGCTGTACACACCTACTGACTCTGAACAGGTTTTTACTTATGCAGCACCTAAGCTGCATATTTACTCATGAAGCACCTAACCAGAGCCTATCCCAATATCTGGGCTGTGACCAGAGTTGGTATAAGCCTAGGTTACTTTGAAGAGTATGTCCTAGCTTAAATACAGCGGGGAAGCACTAACAAAATGAAGAATTCTTCTAAGTTAAGTAAAAAGTCTTCATATTTGCCTTATGCAAATAGTACAATCCGAAACTAAACACAGCTCAAAGAATTGGGGCTTTTAGTTTTTTAACATGGCTAGCTCAATCTCTCTCTGATTAGATGTTGCTTTTATAGCCACTGAAGAAGTAACTGAAAGTGTTTTTGATATTTTCTGGAAGCATCTGCCACATAAAATTAAAACATAATGTTTCCAGAAAACATTGGTAAGTTGGCTTTGCTATCTGTCACTAGAGAATAATCTTTTGTGTTGTTTTCAATCTGATATACTTGTAACTTGCCTTTTCTTCATAATAATTGTTCTTTTTCCACCTGAGTAAGCTAACAGAAGGATCTGGGGTTTGAGCTTTTCATTTTCTCTTCATTCACTCTTCCTTTCAACCAAGCACACAGAAAAATAGCTCTTGTTCAATGCCAAAGTACTGGATCCTATCTTTTCAGTACTGAAAAGAAAAACCACTGACTTTTTGCTTTTAAAAAGTCACACTTGTCATTCTTCCTGTTCAAGTCTAATCACAGATATTTAAGGTGTCTAGCAGCCACAAGTGACATTGCTTACAGTCTCTTGAAATACGCACTTCTTGTTAGCTTTAATATCCTTTCAAATAACTGTTACTTACATTTAAAAGCGAAAATTGTTCTTTTTTCGACAGGATTTCATTAATGCAAAATAAACTTTTTGGATCTGGATGAGACGTCTGTTTATAAACCCAGCCCCTTCTTGTGCCTTCTGTGCATTTGGCAGGGAAGCTAGCTGGAAGGGGCCAAGGGGCTGACCAGAGCAGGTCACCTTTACACAGCCCATTATGCAGGGGCCCAGACAGACAGATGAGACTCAGATGATCAGCTGTTCTAAACTGCTGCTTTGTTTCATTCATTTTCTACTTTTGTTGGAATGGATCTGCAATGATCATCCAGTCCAACTGCCTGGACACTTCAAGGCTGGCCAAAACTGCAAGTACATCATTAAAAGCATTGTCCAAATGCCTCCTAAACACTGACAGGGATGGGTGATCTACCACCTCACTAGGATGGAATTAGAATAGAATAGAATAGAATAGAATAGAACAGAATAGAATAGAATAGAATAGAATAGAATAGAATAGAATAGAATAGAATAGAATAGAATAGGTTTGTGTTGAAAGGGACCCAAAAGATCATCTAATTCCAACTACCCTGCCATAGGCAGGGACACTTTTCACCAGACCAGTTTGCTCAGAGCTCCATCCAACCTGGCCTTAAACACTTCCAAAGATGGGGCCTCCTCAACTTTTTTGGGCAACATGTTCCTGTGTCTCATCATCCTTACAGGAAAAAATTTTTTTCTCGTATCTAATCTAAACCCACTCTCTTTGAGTTTGAATCCATTCCCCCTTGTCCTGTCACTACATGCTCTTGTAAATAGTCCCTCTCCATCTCTCTTCTAAGTTCCCTTTAGGGATTAGGAGGCTGCAATTAGGTCACTGTGAAACCCTCTCTTTTCCAGGCTGAACATAGTAGAACTTTGGCTCTGTTTTAGCTTGTTTTCATGCCTTCACTGATGTACACCTGACGTTTATCACTGCCTGAAGTTATGAACACCTTCATGCTGAGCAGTGATGAGAGGTTGGTTTGGGAGGAGACGAAGGAGTTGCAGTTTTTAGCACATGGGGTGGAAGGAACAAGCCATGTCATTGTATGTGGAATGGAAGCTAAAGACACTGAAAAATATCTCTGCTTTCTCACAGTTTCAATTTCCCAGTTGCTCTGAACACCAGCTATGTAATTAGCTCAGTATTATCCAGGGACTAGGAAAATAACCTGGTAGGTGTTCACTGTGCTTTCAATGATACTTTCAGTAGATAGTAAGACTGCTGGAAGAAGACTTGCTTAGTCTTCAAAACTTTGTTAGGCTGCTGTGAAGAGCTGATACTGTTAGTGTGTACATTGACAGAATCTCAGAGACCTAAAAATCACTTCTGTTAGGAAATGTGGGACAGCCTCATTAAAAAAAAAAGAAAAAAGGACGTTGTTTGTTGTAAAAAATTCTTCAATAGAGTATCTCCAGCTAAATCATTTCAGGGTAAAGCTGATCAAATAGTTTATGAAACTTCTTATTGGCTAATTCAGTACTATATTAAATGCCATATCAACACAGCACTTTCATGATTGTTTAATCATGGTCATTATTCCGCTGGGAGTCACTCAGAGGCTACAGTCCCTCTAGAGGTTTTCCTATCTGTCTTCAAGAAATTGACCTAGCAAAAAAAATCCCTTTTTCACTAAATGAACTTGAAGTTGCATTAAGCAGGGGGAGATGATGAAACCACTCCTCACTAATGAAATGGGAAAACACTCCTTGTGTTTCCCCTCTTCCTGTCCCCTGGCACCTGCTCCCACCACGTAGGTAGCACCGGGGACCTCTGTGTGACCTATTCATCTCAGTAACACAGCACACAAGCACAGGAAAAGAGAACATTCTCTACCTGAGCAGTGAGCTCAGTTGGCTTGAACATTAAAACAAGGAGAGGAGAAAGGACTCTGTGGGAGCCAATAGTGCTTGCAATGAGGCCCTGTGAGCACAGGAGGAGCAAGACCTCCCCTTCTCAGGCGACAGCAAGATGTTAGAAAAGGGGATTATGGAAATACATCCCAGAAAATTTTACCCTCTATTTCTTTTTCAAATGTGTCAGTGTTTACTTGTGTGAGTCTTATCAGGAATACTGCTCAGGGAAAGGAAGAAAGAAGAAATGCAGTGGAAATAGATCGTTATTTATAAAATCACTGGAAGAGTATTAATCTGGACAATACAGGAATAAAAAACCCACTGCATAAGTCAAAAATGTTTTTCCTTTTTTAAAATATATTGCTTCTTTCTGAGCATTTTCTGGTATTTAATATTTTTGTTGTTTCAATATTACCCAATAATGCCTGTTTTTAATTCTGGCATTTAAAATTAGTTTTCAGTTATTAAATCAAATATTCTGAACATCCTGAAAAGAATAATTTATTATTATTGCACATCTAAATAGCACATTTATATAGACTATAGAAGAAAATATTGTGAACAGAAAATACATTAGTCATAGAACTAGTAAAATAATAACACTTGAATACTCATTTTTCTATATACAATGCATTGCATAAAATCAGTTTTATTAATAAAATGTCAATAAAAATTAAAACAAAAATAAAAGTTAAATATTACATTATGAAAATATAAACAGTTTATTGAATGAAACTACATTCTGGAAAGTAAGAGTAGTAAGACTATTTTGTCCATCATAAAAACCATTACACTTAGATGAAAATACTAACAAAAGATTTACAGGACCTTGAAGATCCACAGAGCAGTCACTTACATACCAGTCTGAAAGTGGCTTCCTACAGACTTTAAGTGTGGTGTTCTTCACCTCTTTGTACCTTGCTGGGCATGAAGCTGGTTCATGCAAAGGCTGATGACTTCTGTGGGCTGCCGATGGACAGCATTTCCGAGCATCCTGAGACAGACACTGAGACCAGCTTGGGACCATTCTCTGGAAGCATTGTCAGCATCTCCATGGGACTATCTCCATGCCAGGCACAGGCCCGGGGAAGGTCATGCACAGGAAGACCTGAAAGTCCTTTTCTGTTACCAATGATACTTAAAACTCCCAGAACAAGGCATGTCAGAATAAAACATATTATGTCTATGCCACCTGTTAGGAATTCACTGTTTTTTCTTTCTTTAGGCTGGTCTCCTACATCAAGGATAGGACATTAATGGTTCCACCAAGAATTTCTTTCTTGTCAGGGCAAATTACTCTGGAAAAATGTTCATTCCTCATTTTATTCACTTCAATTTAAAATTTGCTTCTTAGCCATAAAAATTGCATGCAGGTCCACCATAAATATCTCAACCAAACTGACTTCACATAAAATAGAGATGCAAAATTTAGAGCCATGATTATAATCATAAATGATCTGAAACACTGAAACATATTTTACCATCACTACACCAAAGCAAACCCATAACACAAATATAACAGCATCTTATTTTTTCATATTTTAGACATAACCTTAAAATGAATTATTTTATAATTTTTTCCATGCTATATGTTCTGAATAGGTGCACAGACTGTTAGAACACTGGCTTTCTGAGTTAAAATATTTTGTTCTAGAGCAATGCTAAGTTAATCTATGGAGTACTTCCTTTATTTTTCCAGCGTAATGACTACTCTCTACTGACTTCAATCCCTTAGGGCTTCAGTATAACCCATTATTCCTTAATTTAAGCTTGTTTTTCATGTCATAGTTAATACTTTTTTCCCAAAACATTACAGCTTTCATTTTCCTTGACCATCATGTGCATCAGCAGCTATTTTATATCCTTTCTGCCCTCCTGTGACCTACATTCAAAACTTTCCTTACACGAAAATCTTTCTTCCCACTCAACAAAGTACTCTAAACCCAGCTTTAAAAGAACTCTTTATTGCAATCTTAGTGAGACAGCAAAGTTCAGTACTAAGGAAGATCCTCTTGGATTTGCCAGATGTAAGTTCAGTGCTTGTTCTGCAAAAGCTTTTCTTAGCACTCTAGGCAAGTCAGCTAGTGGGATCCATGATCTTAAATAACCTTTTTGAATACAGACTTTAACATCTCTGTGCTTTGATATCCCAGCCGCAGTGGGCGAAATAAAACTCCCTGTTTTTACCTGAGTGTTGTAAAAATATGAATGCAAAAATTAGAGGGCTCTTACACATCCTGGATTAAACATTGAGTGACAAGATCCTCTTTATGAGTCTTGAAGGGATCTCATAGATTACAAACTCAAGCAATTTTTCAGAATGTACATATGCAAGAATACACTCATTTTTTACAAACAACAGAAAGATCTTTATTAAATTCTGGTTCAAAATGGAAACTACACCAAAAAAAAGTGCTACACAAAAATACACTCTTGCATTACTAATTAAGAAATAAAAGCAGTAATTAAATTAAATAGAAAAATGAATACTACTACAATCAGTGCACTTTGTACTATTAAATTATTAAATACTATAAATAGCTCAAACTTTCCTTAGTGTTCCAATTAAGTTTCAACTGCATATTACTCTATTATCAGTGGTATATCTGTAGCAAAGGCAGGCTTGAAGAGCATTACCTTCCAGTTTTTTGCCTTCATTAGTAATCGTAGCAACACTGTTAACCAGAGTTTATAGAACCTTATTGATTACTATTTTCACCGTCTTTGGTTGCAACACAGACTGTTCATCTTCGAGGGGTGGTTCCACAGCTCTAGGCAGCTGAATTAGCACTCTTCCACAGCTGATGTAAACCCTGCTCCTTGCCCTTCCCACCTTCCTTTCTGCCCCAGCACTGATCACTCACTTCAGATGCTTGCACCATGTCAGCTCCACAGCTAACGAGGTCTTTTTTGGAGCCAGCTTTAGTCAGCGGTGGGTCATACAAAGCCTCTTATAACTGGAACAAGGAAGGATGGGTGCTTGAGGAGACAAGAACACGTGGATGAAGGAGAAATGGAGCAAGGGCATGGGGAGCAAGGCTTTCTTGTACACTTTCTTGGAGATAATTTACAGTCACTGTAACGTCTTTAATGTGTTCCTTCACTAATAGTAAATATAAGTTAAAACGATCAGTAGGCAGGGCAGGTTTGTTCATACTAAAGTGATACTTTCAGTGCTTCTTTTCTGGACTGCATTTGGTATCTGCTGAAGAGTCACATCCCAGGCACATTCTTCAGATTTTTGGGTCTTCTTCTGATGAATTAGAAGAGCAGACACTTGGGCTAACAACAAGTTCTTCCCAAACTATGGCACAGCCACGCAGCTATTGGCATAAGCATCCCCTCTCCAGAAGCCAAATAGCAGAACTGGCAGTAATGGTCATTATTGACACACAATGTATATGTGACTAGGAGATACTGGGCTAGTCAAGAACCACTTTTTTTTTAAAGCAAGCAAAAAATGTCTGCAATAAGGAATAATTAAAAAAAAAAAAAAAAAACACAAAAAACGCTGATATACTTTAGACCTCAATTTCTTTAACAATATGAAATGTCCAGCCAAGGAGCTTCTCCAAATTATAGAGTAATGTGAGACTTGTAAACCCAGTGAAATGGTAGTACCTGATCAGTTCAGCTCAGTTCAGCTTTTGGCATAAGAGAAATGGCTAGGAGCATGACCAAAGAGGATTCCAGACCAACATGTCTCACATGCCATAGCAGCTCTCCAAGGCATGTTACTGAATTGCTCTAGTTAAAGCAGCATTAGCCTCTCTTTGTAAATATCTGCATCGGTAACATGATAGACAGGGGATCAACTTTCACAAATGCTTTGAGAATGGTAACTGTTTCATCCTTCCTGCTTATTTTTAGGCTCATCCACATATTCTATGAAACTTTAATTATATGGTTTAAAATCATTATGAGGCCACCACATGTCCCGATGGTGCTTGTATACCATGTCTCATGCTGAGTCCTTGTGAGATATTCTTCACTCTGAACTTAATTGTTCACTACGTATAACTTAAGCTAACTCTGCCCCATGTGTCCTAAGATCAGACCCATTTCTCCTGTTTGCACCTCCTACTTAGGTTTTCCCTTCTAGTACATCAGTCAGCTTGTCCCCGTACACAGGTTGAAGCTGAAAACCAGTGTGGATAACTGTGGAGTCTGGGCTTGAAACCTGAGCTGAAGTAACAGCTCTAAGGTGCTCATGTGGGTCACACTGCCAGCAAAGGCAGCTCAGGAGTCCAAACACAGCATGCCTCTCCTTCCAGCTATGAGACAAGCACAGTGTCACAGCATGGCTGAGCTTCTTACAAAGGAGAGAAAGAAGAGGCCTCACGAAAGCAAAGAGAATAGGTGTAGAGGTGTTCTGCTAACACCACAGCAAAGGAATGGTGTCACACCTCTTGTAGCTGATCTCCACTGCTGCTGAAAGGTGTAATTCTAGTCTGTGCCTGGCCACATCTTCTCACCTTCCCTTTGTGTTGGGGCTGTGCTGCTTCATCACCACAGTCAGCTGAAACAGCTTAGCTGAGAAAATACCTTTTGTGCAACTCTTTTTTCCAGTTGGGTTAAGTGAGTTTCTCTGAGTTGCTGCATGGCCACACTGGTACAACTACAAGGGAGTCAATGGTGATGAACACCTGGGCAAGCAGGAGAACCATTTTTTTTGGAAGAGTACCTTCTCAAATTGGCTGAAGACAGTTGTGAATTCACACAGCTGCATATGAACCCGGCACAGGTAAGTATACTGCTGTGAATCAGCACATAAAACTAAATGCCAAACCCAGAAGAATTTAATTAGTTAGTGTAGCACTGCACTTGCTAGTTACTAGTGCTGCAATGGCAAGTGAGATCAGTATAGGCCACTGTGATTTGAAAGATTGTGTCTTTTCTGAGACCAGCATTGTCAAGGACAAGCACACTGAGAGAAAGCATAGATGTTAAATGTTTCTGAAGTCATCCTGTTGCTAAAAATGGGAGATTACAAACTCTGTCAAACAAGAATAATTTTTTTTAAATAAAAGTAGGAAATAAGGAATCCACAATATGTCCTCTGATATAGAAGAGCAGAAGGGATCAAACTGGCATAAGCTCCAGTGTGCCAGTTTTCTGCGACTAGAGCTGCTACCTGCTTTGCTATGCCAGCTATCTCAGCTTTACACAGAGACTGCAGGAACTTTGCACAAAGTATATGCTGATCACATGAAACAGAAGGTGTCAGGTTTGACTTTGGTTATCCCTGTGCTTCCCCTTCTCACTCTCTGAACCAGGAAAAACAGCTAGTGTCAGCATAGGGATGTGGACCAGGGAATTCTACTTGTAGCCAAGCTGACAAAATAGTTTAGCTGCTCATAACCAAATATTTCACCTGCACCACTGTGTGATTTCAGCAGCCACTGTTTGGTTGTTTTCTCCCCCTACCTCTCCCTAGTGATTGAATGCATACATTTCCAAAGAGGGAGACTTAATGGTACCCAAAGAGTTTGGCACTCCATGCATCCTCTTTAGTCATCTCAGCTGCTTAGCTGAGCAGAGAAGAGCTTACTCCAGAGCTGTGAGGTGCCCCTGTGAAGCTTCAGGACAGATGTCACTTCAGTGACGATATCTTCCATTTTTTAATATGTAAAATATACACATTACACTAGAAAGCTTCTCTCTCTCTATCTCTCTCTCCTATCTTTTAGTTATGATTGTTTCAAGTAGGTAAAGAAAGAAACAATTTCTGTATTATATTTTATGTTGACCTTAGTCATTTGTTTGGCAAGTTTAATGTTTCATTGTAGGAAAAACAAAACAAAACAAAACCCAAAAGGTATCTTTCACTATCTAGCAACTGAATTTAGCAGTGCTCATACATTTGTCATTGCAAGTATGTATTTAGTCAGGAAACCACATGAGATGAATTAGATTTCCTGTTCAGCTTAGAGAGCAGCAGAGGGCTACTGATGCATCAAGCCAGTGCAGAGTTGTTATCCACTGTTACAAGGGACATAACTCTGACATTAAAACTCTTTAGTAGTTCTTCATCTGAAGACTAACATGAATGGACTGCATGATGTCAAATTGGTTCTGTCCACTTCTGTGAGCAGCTTATTGCAATGTACAATAAATTTGAGAGCAAAGTACAATAAATTCGCCACCTAGGAAAGCTGCCTTTGATGCCAGGCAACTGTGTCTGTGCTCTAAAATATAAATTTAAACATACAGTTATAAATTAAGGTGTTCTTCTAAGGCAGATGGAGAGCTGTTCATGGCCACATTCTTCCGTTAAGAAGAAAAACTTGAACTCTGCAATTTCTTAGCAGCAGCTTCTTTGAGCATCACATAATTCCAAGGAGTATCCAAAAGCAATTTCCTTTTATTCCCTCACATAATAACTAAAACTTGATGAAAAGAGAATACTTTTGTTATGATTTAGAATGCGACTTTTAACTCTTTGGAGGTGGATCTTGGCAATCTGTGTGCAGGTCTTTACAAAAAAGAAATCACTTCTTATATTTCCGTCATAATTTAACTCAAAAACAAGGTAAAAAAGAAACCACTAAAGAAACCATAAAAATATGACCAATGTAAAATGGCACATTTTCTTCACTGTTTTTCTGATATTTTTTCCTTAAAAGAGAAGAAGGAACAGATTCCAGTAATCATCTCCCACAACCCATAGCATCAAATACCTGTATTTACAAGGCCAACAGCAAATGGGTGCTTTTGTCCAGAGAGGTTTAAATGTCACAAACAACAATCAGTTACAATTGAAAGGTCACAACTATTTGGTGAAGGACGGGTAGTTTGGGGATTTTTGTTGGGGTTTTTTTCCTTTTTATTATCTATAGTGCAATCTGTGGCAGAAGAGCTATTCAGTTGTGTGATAAAACTCACCTGCACACCCACAAGATGCTCAGAGAGACAGTGGAAGGACAGGGAACCCAAATTATACCCTGTCGGGCTACCATCAAGCCCATCAGAGAAGCCATCAGCCCACTGAAGACCCAACTCCACAAGTTCAGAGGAGTGCAGGGAAGGCAGAGTGGCAGGCAGGAACCTAGAATCATACAATCAAAGAATCATTTATGTTGGAAAAAACCTGTAAAATCTGTTAATTGTTAACCCAGCACTGACAAATCCACCACTAAACCATGTCCTTAAGTGCCACATCTACACATCTTTTAAATACCTCCACGGATGGCGATCCACCACTTCTTGGGCAGCCTGTTTAAAGGCTTGGCAACCCTTTCAGCAAAGAAGTTTATCTTAATATCCAATCTAAACCTTCCCTGGTGCACCTTGAGGCCTTTTCCTCATGTTCTATCCCATGTTAGCTGGGAAAAGAGGCTGTACTCCACCAGGTTACAGCCTCCTCTCATGTAGTTGTAGAGAGCAATAAGGTTCCTCCTGAGCCTGTTTTTCACCAGGCTAAACAACCCCAGCTCCCTCAGCTGCTTGTCACAGGATATACACTCCACACCCTTCCCCAGCTCCGTTGCCCTTCTCTGGATTTGCTCCAGTAGCTCAATGTCTTTCTTGTAGTGAGGGGCTGAAAACTGAACACAAGATTCAAGGTGTGGCCTCACCAGTGCTGAGTACAAGGGGACAATCACTGCCCTGGTGCTGCTGACCACAGCAAAACCTGAAACAAGGACCACCAAGAAACAAACCCTTTAGTCAGCCGCCTCCCTGGACTGTCCCAGCAGGGACCCACTGTCCAGGTGGAAAAGCCATCATAACAAGGCGCTGCAAGCAAGCAGCTCTCTAGATCCCCTTTCAGACCAAGTGGAAGTGCTGCCTAGGGGTGGGATACGTCATTCAGTGCAGGAGAAAAGTATTTTCAAGTTGTACAGGATTTACTACATAATGTTTAGGGGAGGATACAAAGTCAGGAAAAGGGAGATACTTAGGTAATCTGGGGAGGAGCAAGAGTGGGAAAATTGAGGGGTAAGGGGATAAAAAGGGCCAGTTGTGTGCAAATACTGTGTATTTCAACATTTCTATATCTCACTACCTCTATTATTTTTTTTTATTTTTTAACCTTTTAATTCTTTTTTTGCAACTGACTTATTTCAAAGAAGCAATTTGGCAACCAGTAATTTATTATAATATAGTTTGGATAGAGAAAATTAATAAGTATCTAACAAGCTTCTTCTAATAAGCTTTGGCAATATTTAGAAGGAAAAGTCTCTTAAAGCTACAAGGAATACTAACAAACTGGTTGTACAAATTTCCTTTTGAAAGATTATTTTACTTTATTATTTTCTGTCTTGCAAATTTTGTCTTTAAAAGTGTTTATCTAATTTGCCCCTTTTAAAGCAAGTGTCAAATATTAATATTGAGAACAGAGACACAATTTTTCTTTTCACACAGTATCTGAATATTTACCTCAGATATTTTCTCTGGAGGGGTTCTAGAATTAAAACATTTATAACAGTGCATTGCCATCACTGTTTTCAAGAATTCTTGAACAATGGGTAGTCTGAATAGGAGAATAAAATATCGTCTTCAGAAAGAAGAAATCAGCAGTCAACATTATTTCAACATCAAGAACAATACTCTAATAAATTAATAAATTGACACTTTTAAAACACCTGGAGGGTCAGTGAAAAAGAAACAGGCAGGGAAGATTTGCTGCAAAAAATAGTTTGATAAACTGCTGTGTTTTCTTTCTTTAACAGAGTATCTGGCTCATAGCAAAAAAGGCAGTAGAAGTGATGTGTATCGACCTACAGGAATCTTTGGGCACTATCTTGCTTGACATTTTCTTTAACAGGGTACAAAAACATTTTGTTCTGGGCTCACTTGCTGCACAATTGCTTGGAGAAAGTACTCCTAGATTTATCTATATTTTGTTTTCAAAAAAAAGGACACATAATATAGAATTCTGCTGGGGTCTGGCCAAAATCTGCTCCAGTGCTAAATTTTCACTTATGACTTGGTTGATGAAATGGAGAGCACACTCAAAAAGATGCAAAAGAAAAGGAGTGCAAAGGAGCTGAAGGATTATAACTCAAAATGACTGATAAATGGAAGAAGTGGTCTGTAATCAATAAGATGAAACTCAATAAATACAAGGACCAAGTACTATATTGAGGCTAGAAAAAAATCAAATGCATAAATACAAAATTGAGAATACTAACAGCACTGTAGAAAGAGACCTGGCTGTTAAAATCTTTGAGCATCACGTAATTCCAAGGAGTATCCAAAAGCGATTTCCTTTTTAAACCACATATTGAATATGAATCAATGATACCATGCTTTTGGAAAACCAGAAGAACTCATCCTGGGTCAATTTAACAGATAAGTCACATGTAAGGCAGGGTTAGTAATTGTTTTTCTTAACTCACCTTTCAGAAGCTTCAGTAATACAACAGTACATAAAGAACGGTACTTTAAAAATGGTTTAAAATATGGAGAATGATTGAAAAAGGGAGCTGTAATATTTGCTCTAAAAAATGCAAGCTGATGGCAGGTGTGGTGGTGATATGACAACCTTCCAATATGTAGAAAATTCTGAAAAGCAGGGATCCCACTTTATGATTATGTTTCATGACACTGAGGGCATGACAAAACCTTGCTGGCTTTAATTGCAGCTGGAAAGGTTTAGGATAAAACAGGAAAACCTTCTGACTCTAAGGATAGCTACAAACAGAAATAGGCCACCAAAAGCTGAGGTATAATATCCACCATTCAGCTTTCTAGAACAGGTTAGAAAAATACTCATCAGAGTTTCTCCATTCCTTTGAGGAAGAGGCAAACAGTGGATCCTGCTGGATTTTCTTTCTCACAACTTTTATTACAGTCTCAAAGAAACAGAAAGTTGTAACTTAAATTAGTTATTTTCTTTTAGTAATAAATATTTTCATGACAGTTTCTGACAGTGACTTGCGTTTCAGAAATTCATGCCCTGGTGGTCTGCTCGTTTTAAGCAGTAACATCTGCAGAGGTTAGATCTCTTGCTGACTTTGATCCATTCTCTCAAGACAGCTTAATGCATCTCTTGATGCCTGCAGGTTTTTGATTCCAAATATTTATCTTCTTTCGAATTTATTTCTGACCACTTGAATTTTACATTTCCTGTCAGAGCCCCTCTGACACATTCATCAGCTACAGAATTCAAATGACACTGTTCTTGATGCTTCCCCTTGGCATCATGGCAGCTGTTTTTAACTCTTTGTAGGCTTATTTATTACTCAAATAAACTATCTAATGCAGTATGCTTGTTCTTTTAATCATTATACTATGGTGTGCTTAAATATTTACCAGGTTGATTTTAAGGATTTTATTTTCTAAAATACTTTGCCTTTGATGTAGTGGTTTTATGCCTTTGGACACCCATTCTGCAGTTAAGATCACTACACTAATCTTCACTATCTTGCAGCTACTGTGACAGAGAGAGTCAGCTGTAATTACTTCTTAAATCAGATCTCATTTGTTACTTAGGACTAAATCTCTTGTGCACCAGCAAAGCCACCTACTGCTTAAAGCAGTCCTTTGTGGTAACAAGAATTTGCTACTCTTAGCTATATCCTTCAATGGTATTTGAGCCATTAATCCTGAGTACTTGAAATGCTCTATTACTACAAGTTTAGTTCTATCTGGACCCTTGTTTGTGCACTTCTTCTGCAAGGGTTATTATTCTACAATAAAATGCACTTGGAGTTACATAAAAATTGAGTCTGTGGCTCATGTTCTTGGTTCCCTTTCCTCAGAAATTCCATGCAAGTAAAACTGTATCACATTGAAGAGTCAAGATTGGAAAATATATTTTGGAAAATATATGGAATGTGCTTATTTTATCAGTTTTCTTTTCTATTAGATTTCAATGAGGAAAAAATCTGTCTCCCATTCCCCCCTCCATCTGCTGTACCTGTAGACTTGAATTTTCAGATACATTCATTGATTTTCTCAGACAAGAACCAGTATTGTAATTGGCATGTCCCTCATGCAGCTTTTTCTATATTTATTAATACAAGACCTGTGTAGAACTGGGTCACTGGTACCATGTACAAAATTTGGATCAGAAATTGCAAATAACACAGAGCATAGGGTATCCTGTTTATGCCTATATGTATTACAGGCATGTTAACTAGTATCCTAGATGAACTTCATCCCACTTTCCCATCCTCTGGTACTTTGTAAATTGCCAGGCCAATTTCACTGCAAGGAATAGGTGAGGGAGACCATGAGTCCAAGAATTGGACTCGATGATCCTGATGGGTCCCTTCTAACTCACCGTATTCTATGATTCTGTCTTTCAACAGTTTAAGTTGAACTTAAAAAAACTCATATAAAATGCCCTGGGCCTATCACCACACCTGCCATCAGCGTGTCTCCATTTTTGGAAGATAAACTGAGCAAAAAGCATGTATGTGGGCAGGGCAACAGTGCTTTCAGTGGCAGCACAGATGCAGGCAGACTTCCTGAGACAGACGCATTTCCTGCACACAATGGGCCACACAAAATGAGACTGCAAAGTTGGTTACATCAGACATGACTTTTGTGTAGCCATATATCGTCAAGGATGACAAAGATAGGATCCTTTTGAGCATCGTTTCTGGCTCTGTGAGAAGAGTTCTGCAAATGCAGGTGGAACAGTTCAGCAGAAAAAGAGATTTCTAGAATGGGAAATATAATATTAATGGTAATAAATTCAGCCCTTCTTTAGGTGAGAAGACTAGTTTGTAAGCAAGCTGTTGAGCAAGTAGAGGAGAATAACCAGTCATGCATAGACCGAAAGCATAATTCCTGTATCTCAATGCCCTGGCAGCATGTTGGGACTGGAAAATCAACAGCAAGCATGGTTACTTAGGAAATCAAAACAACCATTTTGATAGGCAGTAGCAGTAGACTTGGATACATCCTCAGCTGCATCAGGGTCACTGATGGGCAAAAAATTCTCTCCACTATCATGGCTGCTGCTGAGATAATTTTTTTTCCCCAGTAGCTGGTACAGTACTGTGGGGTTTGCATTTACTATGAGAATAATGTTGATGACACACTGATTTTTTGGTTGCTGCTGAGAAATACTTACTTTAAATCAAGGATTTTTCAGTTTCCCAAGTTTTGCTAGTGAACAGGTACAAGAGAAGTCAGAAGGGAGCACAGCCAGGACACCTGACCCAAACTAGCCAAAGGGATATTCCATACCACAGAATACCATGTCCCGTACATAAACTGGGTGGAGTTGATGGGAGAGGACAATTGCTGCTCAGGGTTGGACTGAATGTTGGTTAACAGGTGGTGAGCAATTGTATTGTGCGTCATTTGTCTTTCTTGGGTTCTATTTCTCTCTTTCTTTGTTGTCAATCTTTTCATTGCTATTATTATTATTATTATTATTATTATTATTATTATTATTATTATCATTATTATTATTATTATTATTATTATTATTATATTTTATGTTTGATGTTTAGTGTTTTATGCTTTATTTTAATTATTAAACTGTTCACATCTGAACCCATACGTTTCTCCTCCCCATACCACCAGGACCAGGGGGTAGTGAGCGAGTAGCTGTGTGTTCCTTAGTTGCTGGCTAGGGTTAAGCCACCACATGCACAAATTCAGATCTCCATCCTCTAGATCAAAAGGAAGGAGTAATTGTGTTGCAAGCTTTTGTAACTAACCATGGAAGACAAGGCTAGTGTTAGGTGATACAGAGAGGTGGATGATATCTGGGTGTCCCATGGCTCTCTCCTGGTCATGCTGACACGAGCAGACTACGATCCCTCAAGTTCCCAGCACACTGAGATCAACAGACTGACCCATCAAGAGCCACTGGGGACTGTGTCTGCACCCTGGCAGTCAAGCTCATGAGCTCATCCATTGGCAATCTCCACTAAGACCTTTCCAGTTACTGCTCTAATTACTTTCAGGTGGTGGTTGGATGTGTGTACTTGTCCACCTCAAAGAAAAATCCTTGATTTTGTCAGGCTTTATTCTACTCATAGCTTTCCTACATTTTTTTTTACATATTTAGGAGTATCTATCTCTAATCATGAGGAACTACATCTCATGCTTTTTCCTTCCCTACTTAATCTAGCACTGATGATGGTAGGATCACATGCTTAGCAATGGGGGCTCTCTGGCTTAGGAGAAAGGAGAAGGCAAGATGTCTGCAGAGACTTACACCTGACAGAAGTTTGGGACAGGAGGAGAGAAGCCACAAATACTTCATAACAATCACAAGTAGAATCAAGTAACTCCTTGCGTTCAAACGTACTTCAGGCAAGACTTGATTTTAGTTTTCAAACTTGTGAGAGATCAAGCATAGCAAAGTGTACAGAGGAGAATTATCGCTCCCTTAAAGTATGCAGATCACATTTAAGCTGGACGGCATGATTTTGGGTGCCGGAAAAACATATTTTTGACCCAGCAGGGGAAGCTCAGTGAATGTCCTGAAGTCAAATTCCACACTGGACATGCTGAAGTCCTGGATTGCATATGTGGCCTGTTACTGTGACAAGAAATAAAGTCTGATGTCTTGAGTAATGTCAGGTAGATTTCACTTTCCTATCCTAAGCTAAAAGCTCACTTTTACAATGTCTGATAGAATGTCATCCAATAGTCAGAGCTGCTGTGGTAGCAGGGTGCAGAGTGCATGGGCCCTGTCTAGAGTCACATAAATTCTGCTCAGAATACGTGTTTGATGGAGTGCTTGAGACATACCTGCTTTCTCATAATAACCGCAACACTGAAATGAGAAAATCCTAGGAGCACATCAGGGGAATGAGAAAAAGATGCAATGGGTATAGATGTAGTACAAGGAAGAGGAGCTTTGTGTTTCAGGCCTGGAGAAGTGAGGGTCATGTCAACCAGAAGTGAAGCATTCATTTTTACCGTTGGTCTTCCTGAAGGCAGGATTCTTAATCCAGTCCTGTGCTGTCTGAGCTTCCCCAGGCTGATGCATTTGCAAAGAGAGGTTACTACAGAAGAAATCATTGCTCGAGTTCCCATGGTGTTGTCAATAGATGCTCTCCACAGAACCCAAGTAGGTCAAATACCTCTTACTTGGTTCACTTGGGATCATGTGGAACAATGCTGAAGGGGCTTGCTTGCCAAGTACACGATTTATACTGTGGCTCTGGTCCAGGCTCTGATGGCTACGCCATCACCAAATTCTTCAAAGTTGCTGTTGATGGAGTTCAGACAGTTAACAACAAAACCACCAGAAGTATAGGAGTAAATATGCACCCAAACCTGCATATATTTCTTGGGAAACATTTGAGTTCCAAGAAAAAGCAGCACCAAGAGCATAAAGACAGCATGAAAGAAGTGGCAGAAGAGCCTTTGGGCTGGCAAAAAAGCTTCATTCAGAAATATGGTTATCTGATACTGGATCTTACACAATCCTGACAGACAAAAATTACTCCTTCATATGTTTATATAAATATTCTCATCACCACCCCCAGCTTCAGTCAAACAGTGTGGTCTTATAGTAGTTCAGCACCTTGTGTCTAAGGGCTGTAGCATTTTTAATCTAATACAAGTTACCCTACAAGAGGACAGAGTTTTGTGAAGCCACCACGTCACTACTGTCTCTGCTGTTTGCAGCTGCTGGCCTCTCGTCTCTCTCTGTCCAAACGCAACCTATGTAAGTGCTGGCAGAGAGTAGAGAGGGGAACCAATGAAACTGGAGCATGCAGACAGCTGTCTTTCCCTCCCCCTTCACGCCCCCTCTTTTTTTTTTTCCCTTTGTAAAGGTATTTGGATGTTGCTCTGTTCAGCATTACAAGCCCCACTGTGCTCCAGAGAGTCACGCCTAAATAGGTCCAAAAATATCAGTCAGTGTGTTAGGTGAAAAATCAATGAACACTAAGGACAGCTTTGAGAACAAGCCAGAAGTGATACAGAAGAAGATAGTTTAGGAGCTTCAAAAGGGGGAAAAAGAGAAAAAAAAAAAGAATGCAAAATACGGGTGGGGATTTGGGGTAAGAATATTTTTGAGGTGGAAAAATGGGTGGATATCAGAACAAGGAAAGAAAGTAGCAAAAATAATTGGAAAAGCAAGACCCAGGGAATTAAATTCACACAGGAAAAAGTTGGAGAAAATAAAGAAAATGAAAATATTAGGAAAACAGAAACAAAATGTAGAAGAATTGACAAACAAAAGAGACAAAAAATTGCACATATGGACACAGTGAAAGGATAATTAAAGTATCAAAAACAAGGAGCTAAGCTCCTTTTAGTTAAAATATGTACACACTGTGAGAGACACTAAGCAGTAGAGATTCAGCACGAAGTGGATTTTCTTAGTTTGGGCTGTTGTGCAAACCAGCCACCCTCATGTGATACTATGCCAGAGCTACATCTTGCCGGTAACCTCATATTTCAGTGGGTCTTTGCTCACCCACACATTTCCATGCTGTGCTCTTTTCCTGAGTGACAACACACTTCTAAAGTTCTGAGCCTGAAAGAAAGCGGTGATGAAAGACTTTTGTTTAATTTTTTCTGTTTCTGATATTTTTCTTTCATAGATCCCCATAGAAGCTGGGACTCCTGTGCCAACACACACATACATCCTCAGATCTGGTCTTTCTTCCATATAGCTCAACAGGTGACTACTGCTGACTTCAATCAAAGTCCACAGAGAACAACCCATGTCAGGGTGCAAAGGGAAGGTACTGGTTCATGTGGGAACAATGTTGAAAGGGGCAGACTCAGAAAGCTTAAGCTGATGGAAAGAATGTGAGCAAGAGTGACATTTGGAATTTGGCAAAGAGTAGGTGGTGGTATAGGAGTAACTGTGGATGGGAAAAATAAAAAATGAAAATCATGGTGCCCCTACTGAAACCACCTACACCACCACCATCATTTATTTGTCGCTTCAATCACTTGCTGAGTTGAGACAGAGATTTTGCACTTTGCACCCTAGAGCAAATTTTTCAAAAGCACTGTAACTACAGCCTCAGATGGAAATCCAGTGAAAGTTAAAAAGCTTCCATAGGGCTTAAAACCTCTGTCTCTCACTTAAAAAAAAGAAAGGAGAGTGACCTTGATAGGACATTTGCCTGTTCTTCATACAGCCCCTCCCTCCTTCAGGAAGTGCTCCATACTCTGCTTCCCAGACCTGAGTGCACGGGAAAGCTGTGATGCTCAGAACAGCCTTGCCACCGACTCCCACACACTGTCCAGGGGCTGGAGCTCTCATGGCGCTCAGCCCCAGCCCTGTGGTGGAGGTGGCCCAGTCTCCTGCTCCTCTGATGACCACTGGATCACCTGCAGGTCCTGTCACCACCTGAGACCTCTTTGGATGTGAGGGATGGTGCTCTGACCACAAGGGCACTGCCCTGCCTTGCCAGTGGACTCTCTAAGAGGGAAGCCCTACTCTTGCTGCTCCCTGGCACTAAATAGGAGGCACTGAGATTTGCCTGAGTTGTAAACTGTGAGCTACTACCACTTGCTTGTCTGAACACAAATAATTCAGCATTTGTAGGGTCATGGTCCCTTCCCAAAGGTTGTTGCTGTGAAACAAAAAAATTCACCATGTAGACAGAGCAGGAATTCAAGCAGTTTTGGGGAATTTATACATGAAAGAAGGAAACTTTAATTATGTTTTCTAAAACCACAATAGTGGGATGTCCTTAGAATCACAGTTCACAACAACTGGGATAGACAGTTTGGGGGAGCAAGAAATGAAAATATGTTTACACTGTAGAAAACACAGAAGAAGCAATCTTAACTATGTTATGTGTGATACCTTTTCTATGTACTTTTGTTTGGTATGTTGTTAGGAAATGGGCTAATTTCAAGAACGTAGTTTTTAATTTTCACTACTACAGTGGGTAAACTGATAGCCTTTCAAAAGTATGGAGCAATGCTCTGGGGATAGAACCACACCACACTGACTGACACAGAGAAAATTGTCTCTTTAGGAAACAGAAATCTTTAGGAGTGCAGAACTGTTAGGGATTTCAGAAAATCATTCTGTCTAGTCCTGTAGTGAGGTGGGATCTAATACTCCCAGACCACTCTGGAACATATACATCCTAACTTCTCCAAAACTTCCTGTGAAGGAAGTTCCTTTGTTCCAACAGTTGGTCTGTTCTGGTGTCTCACTATTACAATACAACATACCAGAGCAGAGATTAAGAGCATGGCTCTGTTATGTTCATAGTAGGGATAAACATCATTCACTGCTATGACAGTGTAACACTTGAGTTAAACTCGATGATCCTTGTGGGTCACTCCAACCCAGACTATTCTGTACTGTGATTTTCTACTTGTGACCTGTGTTTTCTGTCTATACAATGTCTGGAAACAGCCTTTACCATGTTTATGTCTATAATTTTCTTACTCTACAATGGTATTTCTACATTTCCTCTCCTTCAGAGGGTTGGTTGGAGGCCTGGAGTGGAGACTGAGGAGAAGGTGGCCTCATCCCTTTGAAGGATGAAACTGTCGAAAAGCTGGTAAAGAACTGCTTTGGCATTTTCATCTCTGACTTATCATAGAATCATAGAATGGTCTGCAAAGGGAGGGAATTTAAAGATCATCTAGTTCCAACTCTTCTGCCACTAGACCAGGTTGCTCAGAATTCCATCCATCCTGGCCTTGACTTCCAGGGACTGAGCACCCACAACTCCTCTGGGCAACCTGTTCCAGTGCCTCACCCCCTCACAGTAAAGAATTTTTTCCTAGTATCTAATCTAAACCTACTCTCCGATTGAAGCCATTCTCGCATTGTCCTATCACTACAAATAGTTCTTGCAAATAGTCTCTCTCCATCTTTCTTGTAGGCTCCCTTTAGGTAGTGGAGGTCTGCAAAAAGATTAACCTCTAGGCCTTCTCTTTTCCAGGCTGAAAAACCCCAAAACTCTCAGCTTTCGCTTGTAGAGGAGGTGCTCCACACCACTAATCATCACGGAAACCGGTCATCTTGCACTTGACGAACAAGCTGGGCATTCATTGTAAAAAATTTAAACTGATGAGATTTGCACAAGTGCACCAATATTTTTTCAAATCTGAGTAAGTTTACAGGCTTGGTTATTGTAGATCTGCTATTTCTTGCACCACATGGCTGCCACGACCAGCTTCGGCTTGGCCAGCCATCGCTCCAAACCGGTCAGGCTGAGTGGGGTCGGATTCGCAGAGAACAGCGGCACAAGCATCATGTTGGGGGGAAACAACGACACAACGGTAATTAATCTGGTTTTAATCCAACGCCGACCAGCCTGGACCAGCACAGCATGCCGAGACCGACTCCCGCTTTGTGAATCCTCAGCGACGCTGAGGGCTCAGCCCTGACCAGCCCCGAAAGCACCTGCCGAACACCCCCGCCGCGCATGCGCCTGCGGCGCCACCGCCGCCGCTAGCCCAGGACTACATATCCCGGCGTGCCGCGCGCGCCCGCCGCTGCAAGCGAGCCAATGGGGAGGGAGGAAGCAGCGCCCGCCTCCACGCAGCAGGTGTGGAAGCACTCCGCGAGCCGCCCCTCCCCCGCCCGCGGGCAGAGGGCTGGCGCGGGAGCCTGTTACAAAGGAGCCGGGCGGCGGGAGCGGGAACAGGCCCTGGCTCCCATATGGGAGCCGTGGGGGGTGTCTCCTCCCCGCTCCGCGGACAGCCGGGGAAGCGCGCGCGGGGCCCGCGCCTCAGGGGAAGCGGCGGCGGCTCGGGGGCTTCCCGCGCGCTGTCAGTTACGAGCGCGCGAGGCGGGCGGGGCCGGATTCGCCCGGGCGCGCCGTCACTCACCCGCCCGAGGGGCGGCGGGACCCGGGTCTGAGGCCCCGCCC